>CM049849.1:29121970-29164470 GCA_027422415.1 Schizothorax lantsangensis | reverse complement strand
GTTCTTAGATATTATAGGTGATCAGTTAAGGTAAACTACAAAATTATATACTGAGAAAAAAAAAAAAAAAAAAGTACAATAACATCGCAGACTCCAGAAGAAGTTTGGATAAGTGATGCTGTATTTTTATTCTGTGGTCAAATGAGCAGTCCAGTGGCAGTGAACAGAAAAACCCAAAAATGCATAAATACAAGTAAAAATAATGGTCAAATCAATTTATGTAATAAAATCAAACTTTAAAAGTAAAGTACAAAACAAAGAAACAACTAAGCAAAATGCCATTACAAGTCATGCTGAACATTTTAATGGCTACTCCTATTGGTAAAAATGGACATAACTGCGAGAAGGGAGCATGTAATTGTATATTTTGAGTTGGATATGAAGTTCCAGTATCATTCCTTAATCCAGTATCTAAACCTTAAATGTGATGGTCAGTAACTGAACGAGTGTAGATAGATAGATAGATAGCTGACAGATTGAGTTGTGACTGGCACTGATCCTAAATGTGGCAGCCAATCTTTTAATATATTACAGTAAGAAAAATGGAGAATAGAGGAATAGAGGAACAGGTGCACGAAAAACAAAAACAAAATCAAACCAGACAAAAATCAGATTTCAGAGACGCAAAAAGGCATAAGAAGACCAATACTGAAAAAAAAAAAAAAGAAAAACTCCAAGGGGGAGGTGTCAAACAACTAATAAAATTTGCCAATAGCTTAGAGCATAAAAGCTGTGAATGTAAATAGAAAAGGCATGAATGAGTGTAACATGCTGCAAATGCCATTACACTGAAATGCCCAAAAAAAAAAAAATGGGGAAGGGACTGAATTAATTGCTTAAACTCTATGGTATTATCTTATGCAGAAACATGCAGCCACATCAACCGTTTCAGTCCTTGACAATACGCTATGAGAAGGGAGCGTTCATTCGATCCACTGGCCGCTGTTCTGAATTTCAGACCATAACCTGTTGTTGAACTTTTGCCTTAGATTGTTAATTGCACACCAAAAGATGAATCTCTGATAAGATAAGATGAATGTCAATGTCAGATAACGTCAGTTCATTGTTGATTCAGTGATGTCATCCAACTCCATTCAGTTCTTTTCCAATACTGTTTGTGCAGTCAAGTCAATATTTCCAGAAATTAAGGGTCCCCAACTAAGCAAGCCAAAGGTGGCAGCTGCAAGGAACCAAAACTCCATCTGTGACAGAAATGGAGAAAAAAAAAAAACTTGGGGGGTGAAAAAAAAAAAAAAAGGATTAGGAAGAACACTCATCTGGACCCCATGGTCTTGTGCCAATGGCCTTCTAGTTGATGAGGTCTTCACTGAGGATCAGTCTCTGGGGCTCATCTAGTTTTCCTGGTCTCCGTTAACATTTAAAGGCTGAAGAGGTAGTCTCTAGCTGCTGATCTACCATCTGGAGTGAATACGGACTGGATCCAGGTGACTGCAGTGACCATCTGATCTGGATACAGACTGGACCTGGTGTCTGCGATGACCTCGGAATAAGAATGAAACCGCATAATATTAGCGTATTTGCCATTCTTCTTCCAAATTTAGTATACACAATGTTTAATAGGGAGCCAGTGCAGTGTTGATAGAACTGGGCAAATATATAATAATAATAATAATAATGCATTTTATTTTATGGCGCCTTTCAAAACACCCAAGGTCACCTCACAAGCAAATACAAGTCACTGCATAAAACAAAAACACACAACAAACTCTGCACATATACAGGTAAAGTGCAGTAGAGACTCAATAATACATATCATAAAAAAGCCTGATTAAAAAAATATGTTTTTAGACGTGTTTTAAAAGTCAGCAAACAATTGCTATTGCGAATATCAAGGGGAAGGGAATTCCATAGGCGGGGGGCAGCATAGGTAAAAGATCTGGCACCCATGGTAGTTAGTCGAATCCGAGGTACCACAAGAGAAATTGAAGATGAGGATCTAAGAGCACGTGAAGGGGTGTAGACATGAAGAAGTTGATTAAGGTATTGAGGTGCAAGATTATGAAGTGCCTTGTAAGTAAGTAGCAAGATCTTAAACTCTACTCGATACTTTACTGGAAGCCAGTGCAACTGCTGAAGAACTGGAGAAATGTGCTCATTAAAAGGTGTTCTAGAAAGAACACGAGCTGCAGAGTTCTGAACCAACTGAAGCTTATGTAGCAATTTAGCGGGAACACCAGTGAAAAGGGCATTACAGTAGTCTATACGTGAAGTAACTAATGCATGAACAAGAACTGTTGTATTATTGGTAGAAAGAAAAGGACGGAGACGGTTAATATTACGCAAGTGGAAGTATGCAGTCCGCGTGATATTATTAATTTGAGTTTCAAAGGATAGTGTGCTATCCATGACAACACCCAAACTTTTAACCTGTGAGGAAGGAGATATTGCATTATTGTCAATGAACAAAGAAAAACAATTAGATTTAGACAAAACCGATCTAGTGCCAATAAGTAAGGCCTCAGTTTTGTTGCCATTTAGCTTCAGAAAATTAGCTGAGAGCCAATGTTTAATTTCAACTAAACAGCTGGATAAAGATGGTGGTGGAAAAGAACCAGTGGGTTTGGCAGACAGGTAAAGTTGGGTGTCATCCGCATAACAATGAAAATGAACACCATGTTTCCTCAAAATGTAACCAAGAGGGAGTATATAAATAATAAAAAGAAGCGGGCCCAAAACAGAACCCTGGGGAACCCCAGTGGTAACTGTTGATGTTCTTGATCTAAAACGTTTTAATTGAATACATTGAGTACGTCCAGAAAGATACGACCTAAACCAAGACAAAGGAGTGCCAGTGATCCCAATAGAAACCAACCTGTCTAGAAGTATCTCATGTGAAACAGTATCAAAAGCAGCAGTCAAATCAAGAAGGACAAGTATAGTTAAAAGCCCAGAGTCAGCTGCCAACAACAGATCATTGGTTATTCTGACAAGAGCAGTCTCAGTGCTATGGTGAGGACGAAAACCAGATTGAAATTGTTCATACAAATTATTATTAGAGAGATGTTCTTGAATTTGAATTGCAATACACTTTTCTATTATCTTAGAGATAAATGGTAAGTTTGAAATTGGACGGAAATTATCAAAGTTAAATGGATCAGCCCCAGACTTCTTAAGTATAGGAGTAATAATAGCAGATTTAAAAAATGAAGGTACAGAACCAGAGACAAGTGAAGCATGAACAATTTTAGTAATCAATGGTGACAAGGCCGGTAAGCATGCTTTCACTAAAGGAGTTGGTAGAGGGTCTAACTGACAAGTTGAAGATTTAGATTTATTTATCAGACCCACTATCTCCGAAGCAGTTGGTAGTGTAAAGGTAGAAAAAACAGAGTGGGGAGGTGCGTAAGAGATAGACTGACAGGAATCATGGTGGAATGTACTATTTAGTAATTGCTGATGTACATTTTTAACCTTAGACTCAAAAAAAGTCATGAAACGGTCACATAAATCAGTAGAATACATATCAGATGGCAAAGAGTCAGGAGGTCGCAAAAAATTGTTTACCATCGAAAAAAGACATCTTGAATTGCCATTGCTGACTCCAATTATGTTGGAATAATAATCAGATTTAGCTTTGAACAATGCATTTTTGTAGTTTTGAATATGTTCAGCATACATCTCTTTATGAACAGTAAGGCCAGACCTAACGTACAAACGCTCTAACCTACGACCTTTAGTTTTAAGTTCACGCAGTTCAGGTGTAAACCAAGGAGCTGAATGTACAAATGAAACAGTTCGAATTTTCACAGGTGCAAAATCATCTAAAATCATAGTCAGTCCATTATTGTAATATGAAACCAGTTCATCAACAGTGGAGAAATCCGATTTACTGGAGAAGATGGCAAGTTCATCAGCAAGAGAAGGCACATCAATGTTCTTAATATTCCGAAATGTGATCGGGCGACACGGATTTACCTTAAAAACTGCCAGTTGGGCACAAAAGGACACCAGCATATGATCTGATATCGACAGGTCAGAAACAGTACAATTAAAAGGTGTTATACCAGAACAGCAAACAAGATCAAGAATATGCCCCTTAGAATGAGTTGGCAGAGTATTAAATTGCTGCATACCAAAGCAATCCAAGCATGATAAAAAGTCACTTGTAAATGCATTACTGGCATTGTCTATATGAATGTTAAAATCACCCAACATAATAACATTTGGAGACATGGAACATAGATAAGTTAAAAGTTCAGAAAGTTCAGTTAAAAAGGCATTATTGCTCTTGGGAGGGCGGTAAATGGTAGTGAGGATGGTAGGAATCGCCCCATCAATTTTTAAGGCAAGTGATTCAAAAGAAGAATATGCAGGCAGAGTTAACTGAGATACATTCAATTTCTCTTTATAAAGTATCGCTAGCCCCCCTCCCCGTCCCATAATACGGGATTTACAGACATAACTATATCCTGGGGGAACAGACTGGTTTAAATGAAAGAAGTCAGCTGTTTTTTGCCATGTCTCCGTTAAGCAGAGAAAGTCAAACTTACGGTCAGACAGCAGATCGTACACTAGAGGTCCTTTAGTGGAAAGTGATCGTATATTAAATAATCCAAAGGAGAAATTGTTTTTACCAGAATCGTTGCCAACCGATCTGGCCAAGTTGGTTAATACACTGGGATCAACAGTCCGTGTGAGCCTCCTCGCCGAGCGTGGTTTAGATGACCAAAAGGACTGTATCTGACTTGAGCCATCGATGTTATAACTCCGCCGAGACCCACGATGTATATATTTCCGACGTGGTATGAACACAATATCCGAGGGAAGATGTAGAGTTGATGGAGGATTAAAAGGACGCAAACGGAGCTGAATAAGTTCCGCCGCCGAGTATTGGGGCATCATCCATACCACAGTATGGTATACAGCAGAAAGGACGACCCAGATGTAATTCATCCGCACCAGTAACTCAATAATCTTCATAGTTGTTCCCCGTGACAGAGGTACCACGAAGAAACAGGTCAGTAACCAGCAGGCAGACCAACAACCGCAGAGAGCATGAACACGCAGATCAACCAGCACACAGAGCCGCCGAATCAGTGTAGATACACAAATCAGTGTGACTCCTTAAAACAGTTTAAGACAGTTCATAAATGTATTCATGCATTGATAAGTGCATGAAAATTTACAAACAGTGAAAAGTTTAAAATTCTCTCCCTAGGCAGCGGCAGCTAACAGCGCCAGCGTTCACCCGGAAGTCAACCGAAATAAACCATACACCAAATATGGTCATACTTCTTGGTTCTAGTAAGAACTCTAACTGCTGCATTTTGGACCAACTGGAGTTTAACCCTTTAAGACCTAAGGGTAAAACAGGTCATTTTCACATATTTTGTTTATTTGACTAAAATTATAACAGAATGTGCTATTTTCAAGTGCAAGATGTCATTTTTTTCAGAAAACAGTTTTTGACCATTAATCTTTGTGGTGAGTTTGTAAACAATTTAAATAGACAAAAAAAAACTGGAAGAATTTGTTTTGTTTTTTTATTTAGAAAAAAAGAAAAATCATGATCGAAATAATCCAACACTTCTTACTTAAAAATTAAACTATTACATATACACAAGTATTTTTGGGACACTGGGTTGCACAGTTTTCATTCAGGAGACTTTTGTTCATAAACGCACACATTTACACATGCATACACCCATTCATTTACACGCACGGACTCATTATAGCGATGCACACACTACATGGGAAAAAGTCTCACTCAGACTGCTCCCAAAGTCTCATCAAAAATCATCCCAATCGACTCTTGTGCCGTTTACTCCTCCTTCATGTTTTTGTTCGTTTCGTTTATTATTTTATGCAATCCAAAACTCAGCGCTCCCTATTTCTCCATTCAAATTCTCCCTTCCCGCTCTCCCGGAAATCTGCCGTCATTTGTTGATGGAGCGCAAGAAATTACCGTAATAAGCCATATATTGCTGAAAAGCGCATGTCGTCTGCTATCAGGAGCAATTTGAATTATTTTGATGGTGCAAACGGTTGAAGAGTTATGATAACATGAATACAGCTTGGTTTGATGTGTCGGCATCGACACAGCCGGTTTAAAAGGGTTAAGCGCTCAGACAAACCACCCAATAAAGCATTACAATAAATCACATAAAATCAACGTTTCTGCATTTGACATTGAAAGCATAAGCCATAATTTAGATACATTTTTAAGATGAAAAAAAATAAATAAAGTGGTTTTACAAATGCTAGAAACCTGGTTTTCAAAAGGAAAGACCGCCATCAACTAGCACACACAGATTGCTAACTGATGACAAAGAATTAACAGAGCACCCATCCAGTGTTGGACCATGTTTTAGGTTATTACATGCAGAGGTTTTTCATCCAATAATGAACACGTTTATTTTCACAAATTGCAGTAGGAAATTAGTCATCCAGTTTTTTTTAATCCAACCAAGCATTCCATTAGATTTGCAAATTAGTATGCTTCAGCAGGCCACGAAGAAATATAGAGCTGGAGTATCATCAGCATAACAGTGAAAGCTAACAGTGTTTTCTGATGATATCTCCCAAAGGGTTACATGTAAACCGTGAAAAGCAACAGCCGTAGTACTGAGCCTTGAGGCACTCCATATACTGCACTTGTGATCAATATGATACCTCTTCATTCACTGCTACGATTTGATGACTGTCATTTGAACTATGCCAGTGCAATTCCAATAATTCTAGTCTAGTCCAAAAAAAAAAAAAAGTTAAGTTGTGGTCGATAGTGTCAACTACAACGCTAAGATCCAGTAGCAATAATAGAGAGCTACAACCACGATCGGATAAGAGCAGCTCATTCAAAACTCTGATAAGAGCAGTCTCAGTACTATGATACAGTATAAAACCTGAAGAGAATGGTATCACAGATACCATTTTTTGAGAAAAAAAAATCATCATGTATTGTTAAATTCGACAAAAACTTTGACTTGCACAAATGGGACACAAAAAAAAAGACTACAGGGTATATAGAAGAGAAGTTTCAAACAGAAACAGGAGTAAGAAGCAAACCAGAAATGCGGAGTCTCCATAAAATCAGTTAATGTTTGAGACTAGTAGATTTAATATTGATCAAAAGACCACACCAATGATCAACCATCCCTAAAGCTTGAGTGTGCTGTTAAATACATTGCTACCATCTAATGTATACACTAAATATATGGCACCAACACCAAGTCGTGCAAATTACCCATTTGGATAAAGAGACTTAAACTGCATCTGAAACGGGAGTCTTACAACTTAAGGTAAACAATAACCTTGAAACAAGTTTTTAAAATTGACAATCATGGATGACAGAAGATTCTGCTGACTCAGAATGGCCACAAGAGGACAGTCAAGTAGATGCATAAAGCACAAGAGGAGAATCTGAACAAACTCAGTCTGAGAAAGCCAAAAGTAGCTCAAATTGCCAGTCAAATGAAAGACAAAACTCAACGAAAATATGCCATGCATGCATACATACATGCATACAAGCAGTTCTTACAACACTCAAACTGTAAATTAAAACATTCAAGAGCTTTTGCTTGATGGAGAATGATTTGCATCTGGTTTGAGCCTAAAAAGGGGGGAAAACAGGGATTTGGTTCATGCCATTGAGCATTGGCTTCAACATGCAAGAAATGCAAAATGAGGACACTGAACTGGGTGACAGTACTCCTGAAGCTGTTCCAGTAGTTCTACTTTCAAATGAATGGGGGAAAAAAAAACAAGTTCATCATCATGTTGCATTGGTCACCAGTTCAACTTCAATACTACAAATTAAAGAGTCCGAGAAAGCTGTTTGTTGGCCATAGCTGCTACTTTACCAAAGAAACAAGCTAGCAGGTAGACTAGGTGAACTTGAAAGCCAAATTGGAGAAAATAGAATTGCAGATAGCAATTGCAGTTTCTAATGCAAAACAAAGTCTGTGATCAACAAATTCTGATGAATCAATGCAAGAACGTTCAAAGCATGCAGTAGCTCAGGTGATGTCAGGAAAAAGATCCTGATGAAAATTATGCTGTTCAAGCTGCAACCACACAAAACAAGAGCCTATTGCTGACCAAGCCAGATTATATAGGTGATGGTTAGAAAAGTCCAGGGCTGAGCACATAGGCTTACACTGGTAACCCAGTGGAACTTCCTCATACATTTAACAATATAGGATATGTAGATTGTAGAATAACTTATCAGAAATTAAACGATGTTTCATTAAAGTTCTGGAGGAGCACGTCAGATACTTAGCCTAATTAGACAGGTGGTAAGCAATCAAGTCCATCAATACACGGATATAAATATAGCCAACATACCTCCATTCATTTGACGGTTAATCAGCATCCCTCCTCCACCACCTTTACCAAGTTCTCACCACATTAGGGGGGGGTACTCTGGGTTCGGGCAATTCCCGAGCTCCGAACCCTTCCCCAGGACAGCACGCCAACAACGTTTTACTATACTCGCCAAATACGCATTACGTTACTCGTGCTAAATATATGCAAGTGTGAACTCGTGAAAATGCCAAAGAAACTTGTGTTTGAATGCAGCATTGCTGTGTATACAAACAGCAATTACGGGGAAACCACTATATTTCTGCAGTTCCAAACGCACCTGAATCTGGCAGAGAATCAAGGTTCTTTATTATTTGTCACATACACAATCATACAGGGTATAATCAGTAGTGAAATGTAGGTCAGGACAGGTCCGCTCAATGGACGGTGCAAAAAAAAAAAAAGAAACCTAACAAGAGAATATATAAATATAGGTAAGAAGATAAAAAAAAAATAAGAAAAAAAATAAAATGAGTAAAATGTGCAATGAAATAAAATGTGCAATACAGTCTACAGAATCAATTTGCATATTCAATAAGTCAGTCTTCAATTTGTTCAGACCAATGCAACAATCCACCCAGATAAGGATAAGGATCAAATTTAAGTGTTAAAACAAAAATACTGTCCTTCACTTGAGCCAAGACTGCAGGAAGAGACTTGTCAAGTATGTTCCAAAATGCACCAAAGCATTTTGCACATTTAAAATAAGAACAGTTCCACATCCGGTATTTGTGAGAAAACAAGAACAACCTCAATAGGTCATGAAATATGTGGATGGAGAGTGGCCGCAAACAAAATGCTTTTTTTAACAGAAGCAAATCCACAAGAGTGGTCAGGTGTTAATTAGTAGTTTAACATTCAAAGTCTCAGTACTAAGTGGCATACTTAATGTGGTATACTTAATGTGATGTACTGAAAAATAACTAAAACCAGACGACAATGCATTTACTGTAAACAAGTGAATCATTTTAATCGTTTCTGGTTAAATTAACAATGTGCAAGAGAATAAAAAAACAAAAAAAAAAACAAAGACCGTATTGTATAAAAATAGAAGAAAAAAAATCAGCTTACTCTGCTTGTTTTTCCCCCATTAATTGTCTGTAGGTGTAGTGAAAGCCTTGGCCATCACTTTAGGGCATGTGAAGTTTTCCTTTATAGACAGTGGCCCTTTGCTTACCAGATCAATCCTTTCCAAATCAGACAGGATAGAGGACCACTCAGCTGGATGAACTGGAGGACCTGCTGATCCATGGTGTAGGCTGGAAGTTGCTGAGGGAGTAGATGTGACATCAATCCCAATGAAGTTGAATACCACAGAAGTATAGTGACCTATATGGAAGTTAAAAGTAATAATGGTCAACTTTATATAGCACCATTAAAAACAATTGTTGACTAAGATGCTTTACAACGGGTCCAAATAAATAAATAAAAAACAAATGCTACATGACTGATTGCACACACACTATCAATAACTACACAAATTAGCTAAAAGCCAAAGAAAATGGATGTTGAACGTCACCTTAAAATCATGTTGTGTAGTAGCAGTTGAAACAAAAACAGGTAGGCTGTTCCAAAGTGTTGGTGAAGCAACTGCAAAAGCACAAATCACCTCTCATTTTCAACCTAGCCCAAGGAACATTTAGTGGTCTCTGGTTTTATGACTTCAGAGACCTTACTGGATTGTGAATGGATAGCAGGTCAGAAAGGTATTCAGGTGGCTAATGCATTCAAGGACTTAAAAACCAATATCAAGACTAAAATCTATTCTGTAATGGGCTGGAAGCAAGTGCAGAGAAATTAAAATGGGAGTAATGTGTGACCCCCACATGTAGTTCTGGTCACAGGAATATTGAATTGATTGTATACATTTTATTTATTATTTACATGTTTATTTCTATGTATTTATATAAGTAACATTGTCATCAAGAGTATATCAAAGAGAGCAAAGTTGCATTTTCTAAATACTGAGTGGCAGTTAAGGGAAGAGTTGCCATGGCGACTACGGCGCGTCTTCAGTCAACAAAGAGGACCGCTTGACTAAAGGCAAACTCTTGTCTCCCTCTTTCTTCATTAAAAAAGGTTAGTAAAATGGTCAAACGTCAAGATAAATTACAAATTCACATTCTTTACTGTCCAATGAATGTGTTTTCAATTAGAAACCTACTTAATTAGTAATTTTAGAACAGCTGTCAATTCATAGGGTTCACTTGTGTTTTACACTTGGCATTGACTTTGAGGTGGTCAAGTTTGAGTAACTGTACATAAAATAATAATTTTAGTGTACTTATTTATGGTTTGTTTAATGTTAAAGTTACCAATTGTCAGCGTGAGGATACAAAAAAAATACAACATGACATGTACTGTTATTACTTACCTGTTACTTAAGTTACCTGAATTCAGTCTGCTATGTGAGTTGTGTGAACGTTGATAAGATTTGTTTCTGTTTATTTACTGTTTATTTGTTGTCACGGACTGCTTGTGTATATTGATACATTTATTTTCCCAACGTGAAATACTGTTCGTTAAAGTTTCATGGATTTGATTGCTATGTTTTGATTAAAGTCAACAAAGAGGACCGCTTGACTAAAGGCAAACTCTTGTCTCTCTCTCTTTCTTCATTAAGAAAGGCAATTCTCATCTGTTGAGTGGACTTCCAGGGTGGGGTCTGCAACAGATTTGTGGGGGCTCGTCCGGGATCAACTTCGTACAATGCAGTGAAGCTGATCCAGAGATTTCTGAACCGTGGGACCAGAGATGTGGTGGTGCTGGTGATCGCCAAGTCTATAGAGACGTCGAGTTGCAGAACGTGTGAAAGTGTTGAAAAGACGGCTGACTTCATCTTGGGAATTTGACTGTGACGGAAGGGACTGCGGGAAGTGTCGTCATGGCGGACCGTGCAAGAAGGCTGGTGTGGGGCATTAGGAAGTGCTTGATCACATTGTCTGCTGATGAACTGTTCCGAGTTGCCAACATCGTTGGTCCAGTACCAGGAAGAGACCAGTCAGAACTAGACCCAGATGACTCAGAGTTGTTTTGATCACATTAATGCCTTCATGTCCAGTGAGTTTTTGCTTGAATCAGAGGACCAAGGTATGAGAGAACTGTTATCGTTACAAGAGACTGTGAATTCTGTTAAACAAATGTGCACAGTTGTATATTCACATGAGATTAACAAAGACATACACACTACATCCAAACCTCAATCACTCAACACTACTGATCCTGTTCAGCCAACATCATCATTCAATGTAACTGGATCAAGGGTCATTAGAATGGCCAGAACTGACACAGAGACAGAAGTACAGAGAATGCTTTCGGATTATGAAGAGCTCAGTAAGAAACTTCTTCAATATATGTCTACACCCACACAACATAATACACGGTCACAACAAACTAGTGACACGACACAACATACAAGCCAACCTGAAGATCCAAAGCAGCTCCATTCTGACAGGGTGTTCCCTATTAGCAGACTTTCTTACATTCCACACCGGGAGTTTAAGATACATGGGGGTCAAATCGGGGATCACACATCAGATATCACCTATAATAATGTTTGTAGGCAGATAGATAATGGTGTAGAAGAGAACTTTAGTGATGCAGAAATAGTCAGAGGGGTACTGCGGATTATAAAGCCAGGGTTTTTCCAAGGACATGCTAATGAACAAAGACGACATGACCATCAGAGAACTTAAGGGGTTTTTACAGTCGCATTTGGGTGACAGAAGTAGCACTGAATTGTTTCAGGAGTTAATGTGCACCAAACAAAGTGAAGAAACACCTCAACAATTTCTTTACAGGGTCATGGGGCTTAAACAGAAGATACTCTTTGCTGCAAAACAGACAGGGTCTGACAAGAAATACAACCCAGCGACAGTTCAAGATGTGTTCTTGCACACTGTGTACCAGGGCTTAGGACACAAATGCAAGGACATTCGCAGTGAGTTAAAGCCCTTATTGACTGATAGTAATATAACTGATGATGAAATCCTGAAGCATGTCATGAAGGTTACGAGTGAGGAGAATGAAAGACTTCGAAGGCTAGGTCCATCATCCTGTTCAAAGCCCAGCATGGCGAGTTGTGCTCAACTCAGTGAAGAGCCTACTAAGGAGACAAAAGCTGGGAAAGAGACCCCTGAAATAAAAAGCAATAGTGATACCATAAAACAACTTACCGCAAAAATTGATGCACTTACCAGCATGGTGGATACTATGAAACACTCCATGTCACCATCACTTGGAAGCAGCTGTGAGTGTTCAGTGAGAAAGTCTACTGCCCGTCACATAACCCATCCACGTGGCTGTCCACAGTGTATAGAAAGGGGGCTTCAAGGCTGTACTCACCGTTTAATTTGCGGTCAAGAAGGACATCGTGCAGTTGGATGCCTGCGGAGGCAACAACGACAGGGAAACGAGAAGCGGTCACTGAAAGGGGACGAACAGTGACCGAGGTACACACGTCCCAGCAAAATGTAGAGCATCCACAACTAACAGAGTCCGGTACAAAAAGAACCACCTTCACAAAACACACTTATCGAAAACAGGAAATCAAAGCATCTGTTAATGAAGAGGGAACCCAGACACCTACCGAGACTGCACCCAGAACTCCAAATGATTCAATAATCAAGCTGATAGGGAGTAAAGCTTTGACACACTGTAATTTTAATGGTTTACCAGTAAGGGCACTACTGGACACCGGTGCACAAGTCAGTATAATAGACTGCAAATGGAAGGAGCAGTACCTACCAGATGTTGAAGTGAGACCACTCACAGAACTCCTTGGGTATCATGACGACCTAGAAATTTATGCTGTGAACGGAGAGCCAATCCCATTTGATGGCTGGGCGATCGTAACTGTGAACCTATTAGAAAATGATGACCCTTATCTGTCCATCAATGTCCCTTTCCTGGTGAGCAGACTACAGATTGAGAGGCCACTATTGGGGTTCAACATAGAGGAATTGATGCAAGGAAAACCTGAACGTCTAATGCCAACACTTGTCTCATTACTCGCTGGAGCCATTGATGTACCCAGCATAAAAGCACGGACCCTGATCAACGTGGTACAAACCATTGATCGTGGCTGTGAGGACAATCGCCTGAAGGTGGGCCAACGTGATGTGGTCATCTCTGCAGGACAGATGGTCTGGGTGAAGTGACGAATTCCACCGAACCGGACACGGTTAGACTCAGTGGTTTTGTTCGAACCCCAGGAAGACAACGTAGCTCTGACACGTCTAGACATTGGTGAGGGCCTCCTGGAAATACACTCGAAGATTAGCCCTTACGTGTCTATACCAATTGGAAACAACACTTGGAGTGATGTGACTATACCACGGGGTACAGTAATTGGAACTGTACAGTTAATTGAAAATAAAATAGTGGAGCTTGAGCAATCGAATAGACCAACGCACACTGCCATGATTCAAACTGCTGCCACTCCAGAAAATGAGGTGAATCCTTCATTGTGGCATCCACCTGTTGACCTAAGACATTTAAATGAGACAGCAAGGAATTGTCAAGAGAATGCTGTATGAGGAGTCTGCCGCATTTAGCAGAGACGCCGACGACATTGGGTGCATACCAAGCTTACAGATGCAGATAAGCCTAAAAGATGACATCCCAGTTCAACGAGCTTATTCAACAGTACCAAAGCCTCTGTTTAATGAAGTGAAGAGTTATATACAAGACCTCTTAGCGAAAGGATGGATCATTAGATCAAAGTCTCCATTTGTTGCTCCTGTGGTCTGTGTCCGAAAGAAGGATGGCAACCTGCGACTTTGTGTTGATTATCGCCTCCTGAACAAGAAGACAGTCCCAGACAGGCATCCGTTACCCAGAATTCAGGACTTGATTGATACACTCGGAGGTTACTCCTGGTTCAGCATCCTAGACCAGGGTAAAGCATACCATCAAGGTTTCATTGCAGAAGGGTCTAGGCACATGACAGCCTTTATCACCCCTTGGGGACTATATGAGTGGGTCAGGATCCCCTTTGGATTGTCAAATGCTCCAGCAGCATTCCAACGAAGCATGGAAGAAATGCTTGACTCTGAGGGATGAATGTTGTATACCTTACCTGGATGATATACTATGCGAAGTTCTTTGAAGAACATGTGGAAAGCATGCGCAGAGTTCTTAGGGCCCTTCAGCACCATGGCGTCAAGTTGAAACCTGAGAAATGCGAGTTATTTCGCAGTGAAGTCCGGTACGTTGGACGCCTGATATCGGCTGAAGGGGTGCGAATAGATCCTAAAGACTTGGAAGCTGTTCGGTCGCTCACAAATAAGACACCCCACACTGTTGGTGACGTAAGGAGACTACTAGGCTTCCTTAGTTATTATCGTGCTTTCATTCAGGACTTCTCCAGAATAGCAAAGCCACTGTATGAACTACTACAGGCAAAACCTGATACTCCTAGAGATCTACGCAGTCAAAAGAAGGTCAAAAGGTCCACAAGTCCCCTCCAGAACTCCAGTGGAATGGACTAACGACCATCAGCAGATTCTGGAAGAGTTAATCGACATGTTAGTAAGCCCACCTGTGTTGGCCTACCCGGATTTCAACATACCATTTATGCTCCACACTGATGCATCTGAGAGGGGTCTGGGAGCTATACTCTACCAACGTCAAAATGGAAAGTTGAGGGTCATTGGGTACGGTTCCAGAACACTGACTGCAGCTGAAAAGAACTATAGACTACATAGTGGGGAAGCTCGAATTCTTGGCACTGAAGTGGGCAGTGTGTGAGAAGTTCAGGGACTACTTATTCTATGCTCCACATTTTACGGTCTACACTGACAACAACCCCCTGACCTATGTCATGAGTACAGCAAAACTCAATGCTGTGGGACATTGTTGGGTAGGAGAACTGTCTGACTTTCGGTTTGATGTCAAGTACCGTCCAGGGAAAGCTAACATTGATGCAGACACTTTCTCGCATTCCCCTGGATATGGAAGCATATGAGGCAGAGTGCACAGAGCAGTTATCCTCAGAAACAGTGCAGGCAACCTGGCAGGGAAACCGTGTCGCTAAACAGAAAGATGTTGCTTGGATTGCTGACCTTCGCACGTCTTCAGTGAAGGATGAACAACTGCTGCATAACACATGGATGCCGACAATAAGTCAAAATGAGCTGATCAGGGCTCAACAAGAAGACTCAGTAATTTCTCAAGTAATAAAGTGGAAGAACGAGAACATCACACTTACCAATAAAGTAAGACAGGAGATGACAGGGGCTAGCAAAAAGCTCTTGTATGAGTGGAACAAGTTACACTTGGAGGGAGGACTTTTATACCGACAGACTGAGTAGAGAAAGCAGCTTGTCCTTCCTAACAAGTACAAAAGATTAGTGTTGGAGCACCTTCATGACAAGATGGGGCATGTGGGCATAGAGCGGGTGCTGAATCTGGTGAGAGAGAGGTTTTATTGGCCTTACATGAAGGAAGTGGAGGAGTATGTTAGTAAGAGATGCCCATGTATAAAGCAGAAAAAACCTTCCGTTCATGTTCGAGCACCTATGGGCAGCATAACATCACACTCGCCAATGGAACTGGTGTGTGTGGACTACTTACACCTGGAGCCAAGTCGTGGAGGTTACGAATATATCCTTGTAGTCATGGATCACTTCACTAGGTTTGCGCAAGCCTACCCTACAAAAAACAAGTCGGGACGGACTGCTGCGGAGTGCCTTTTCAATGATTATATTCCACGCTTCGGTTACCCTGCCAAGTTGCATCATGACCAGGGTCGAGAGTTTGAGAATGAGCCCTTTCGTACACTCCAACAGTTTACTGGAATAGGCCATTCACGAACATCGCCTTACCATCCTCAAAGTAATCCAGTGGAAAGGCTCAACCGAACTCTCTTACAGATGTTGAGGACCCTGGCAGACAAAGAAAAGGAAAGGTGGAAAGAACACCTACCACAAGTCGTGCATGCCTACAACTGCACTAGGCATGAGTCCACTGGGTATTCCCCTTTCTATTTGTTATATGGACGGAATCCTCACCTCCCAGTAGACCTAATCTTTGGTCTTGTGGAAAAGGCAGAAGAGATCACACAAAGGTTACGCAGACCAGTGGGCAACCAGAATGGCTGAAGCATACCGAATTGCAGAGGAGCACAGCCGACAATCTAGTGCTAGGGGTAAAGTACAGTATGATCGGAAAACAAGAGGAGTCATACTAAAGCCAGGAGACAGGGTACTTGTCAGGAACCTTGGAGGACAGGGAGGCCCTGGAAAGCTGAGATCCTACTGGGAAAAGGAAATTTATGTGGTGAAGGAACAGGTGTCAGAAAACCCTGTATATATAGTTTGTCCAGAGAACGGAGGTAACAGAAAAACCAGAACATTACATCGGAACCTACTTTTACTGGTGAACGACTTACCTGTGGAGGCTCCACCGAAGTCACCATGTTCAAAGAAACCTGCAAAAGAAAGACACATGTACAGACAAACAAAGACCCTAGAGACAAAGAGAGAAGTAACTTTATCAGAGACAATGACACCACAGATTCAGATGAGGAAGATGATTTGGGAGGATACTGGTTGAGAGTCCCAGCCAGCTTGACAAAATCAGGGAGCGATGATCCAACTGAGCAAGTACCTGCAACAGAACAATTCAGTCAAGTACAAAGAGGGGACAATCAAAACCAAGTATCAGTCAGGAAGAAACCAAGAATACCATGGAGAGATGATCCACCTGCGCAAGTGCCTGAGCGAGTGCCTGCAAGAGAACTATTCAGTCAAGGACACAGAGAAGAACCTATACTCGATCAGATCCCACTTCCTATGGATGATGAAAATGGTGCAGATTGTGTATGTGCTATATCTGAGGAGATGTCAGATGTGATAGTTGCAAGCCAAGACCTGAACAATCAAGTTGAAATTAGGCAATCTACCAGAGATAGGAGACCAAGACAGACATTCATGCATGAGACATTAGGTCAGCCAACATTGCAGCCACATACAGCAGTTAACACTGTAGGTTTTTAATGGGCCACCAGTTATACATCATGGCTATACATCATACTATCCTACACAAACACCAACATACTTACCTTCATACTATATACCTCCAGGCGAACCTTTTATGCCATGTCAGTCATTCACACCATTTACTTACCCTGTATGTGTCTATTGAGACTAAAGGTGTTTTAAGAAAAATTAGGAGGAATTATCTTTGTCTGGGAGAGTGTGACCCCCACATGTAGTTCTGGTCACAGGAATATTGAATTGATTGTATATATTTTATTTATTATTTACATGCGTTTATTTCTATGTATTTATATAAGTAACATTGTCATCAAGAGTATATCAAAGAGAGCAAAGTTGCATTTTCTAAATACTGAGTGGCAGTTAAGGGAAGAGTTGCCATGGCGACTACGGCGCGTCTTCAGTCAACAAAGAGGACCGCTTGACTAAAGGCAAACTCTTGTCTCTCTCTTTCTTCATTAAAAAAGGTTAGTAAAATGGTCAAACGTCAAGATAAATTACAAATTCACATTCTTTACTGTCCAATGAATGTGTTTTCAATTAGAAACCTACTTAATTAGTAATTTTAGAACAGCTGTCAATTCATAGGGTTCACTTGTGTTTTACACTTGGCATTGACTTTGAGGTGGTCAAGTTTGAGTAACTGTACATAAAATAATAATTTTAATGTACTTATTTATGGTTTGTTTAATGTTAAAGTTACCAATTGTCAGCGTGAGGATACAAAAAAATACAACATAACATGTACTGTTATTACTTAAGTTACCTGAATTCAGTCTGCTATGCGAGTTGTGTGAACGTTGATAAGATTTATTTCTTTGTTTATTTACTGTTTATTTGTTGTCACGGACTGCTTGTGTATATTGATACATTTATTTTCCCAACGTGAAATACTGTGGGTTAAAGTTTCATGGATTTGATTGCCATGTTTTGATTAAAGTCAACAAAGAGGACCGCTTGACTAAAGGCAAACTCTTGTCTCTCTCTCTTTCTTCATTAAAAAAAGACAATTCATCTGTTGAGTGGACTTCCAGGGTGGGGTCTGCAACATATGTTCTTGTTTCTGCACGCCTGGCAGCAGCATTCTACACCATCTGAAGGCAGGCAATAGATGACTGATTAATGTCCATATAAAAAAGGTAATTACAGTAGGGGTGACCCCAAATAGTCGACGATTCGATGGGAGGAGCCTGATTCGACTCCCAATCTCAGCCGAATATTCGCAGGTGTTATGATCACTACCAGTTTTCTCCCAATAAGTTAATATCCAGCCTATTAAAATAATGCTGTAAATGAGAATCTGAAAAGAAAAGCTTCAAATAAATATTTTAACGTGCGTGAATAAATCCAACCACCCCTATAGATTTAAGTTTCACTTTCCATAATCTGTGACTGACAGTATCTTGGCGGCAGGGATTTAAATCTTTAAAAAGACTCAAATTGACAGGCATGTGAAAGACTGGATTTTTTCGATCAGGTAGGGTACAACTAACCGATTTCAAAACATTTCAGCTGGTTTGTGTGTATATCATTTATCTCGTATAAGATGCATTTGAGTTATGCTGCAGTAAAGTGCTTCACTGCCTACAGGGTGATTATGTCTTCAGCGCACGCAGCGCGAGCAGGACAAACAACAATGAATGCAGAATATTAATAACTATGACTGGGACTGTCATATACATAACATTATAACGAGACCACTATTATAATAAAACGCTGTTAAGTTTTAGAGTTTAGCTGCCGTGTATCTGCACGTTGTTGCGTGAAGAACGAGTCCACAAAAAGAGTTCATTCAGAGCCACGTTCATGTGCATTCGGGGCATTTTGTGCAGATAGCCTATAAGTCGTAATATAACATTATGCTGTATAAATAATGAAACGTATTCTATATGAGATAAATGAGTTAAATCCCATTGATTAAAATCTTGCTATCAAAAGCTTCATTCTACTGGTCATCAACGCGTGCAGCTCAAAACAGAAATGCAGAACATTAATAACTACTGTCATATACATAACGTTATAATGAGCACTATTGTAAAAAAATAAAAAAAATTGTGAATTCTTAGAGTTTGGCTGATGTTTAATGTTAACTATCTTTTAATCAAAACATAAAACATTTACCCCGCTTGTATCTGCAAGTCGTCCATTACACATTTTCCCCTGTGTGTTAACGTCAGTAATTACGACTGTCTGACTTGACTCTTTGTAATGTATTTTGACCACGCCCCCAAACATATGATTCGACTACCAGTCGAATATCAGCAAGATTCGAAAATTCAGATTCGACTATGAAAATCCTTAGTCGGGGACACCCCTAAATTACAGTAGTCTAGTCTTATCAAAATAAGTGCATGAAGGCATTTTAATGTCCTTAAAATAAATAAATTATTTTACCTTAGCTTGGATTCTGAGATGAAACAATGGTTTTGACCACAGAACTAAATATATCAAATTTAAAAGAACCATCAAAAGCAAACACCCAAATTCTTCACTAATGGTTCAACAAATGGAGACCGCCGACCGAAATCTGAACAAGGGTAACCAACAGCTTCTGAAGATTCAAAAACTACAATGTCAGTTTTGCTTTGAGGTGAAGAAAATTTAAGGACATCCAGGCCTTCAAGTCAGCAAGTCAAGCCAAAGAGTGCATCCAAAGCCCCTCTTATCAGATTCTAGGGGCAGGTAAATTTAGGTGTCATCTGCATAATAAAAAGAAATTGCTTTTCTTAAAAATTGACCCCAGAGGAAGCATACAATGAGAATAAAATCAGAGCAAGAATAGAGCCTTGTGGGACATCATAAGTAAAAAGGAGTTGCACCTTAAGTAAATCCACCAATATTAACAGAGAGGCTTCTGCAAGTAAAATAGGAATGAAACCATTTAAGAGCATTTCCGCCCAAATTCCAGCACACTACACCAAGTGTGCGATGAGAACAGCATGATCAACGTTGTCTAACGACGCCCTTAAATCTAACGGCCTTAACACCGCAGATCTGCCAGAATCAGTCAATAAAATCATTTAAAAACTTTACCAGTGTGGTTTCCTTAGAGGAATTTTCTAAAACCTGATTGGAAAGCTGCAACAATCGTATTACCATTCAGAAAGCTCTGCAGTTAGTGAAATACCATTTTCTCCAGAATCTTAAAAAAAAACAAAAGTTAGAAACTGGCCTAAAATTGTCAAAACTGTTGGGTCTAAATTGGACTAAGAAAAGGATGAATAATGGCATGCTTCATATCTTCTGGAACCATCCAAGTTAAGGAAATTGTTCATAAACATTTGCATATTAGATCTAAAATCACCAAGTTTCTTTATAAAAAAAAAACCTTTAGGGGAAGAACATCAAGGGCAGATCAAGACTGTTCAAGCAGACCAACAATATCTTGCAAAAGAGAAGTCATAGGTTCACACAGATTCAATACTAGTGCAAATATAATTTGTAATCCTAATTATATTAAATGGAATGATATTCTATAGTAAACTGAGCAAATACAGTGGCTGCTGTGCCATTAACTTACCTGCCATATCAGTTGAGGTTGAAACCGACATGGAAGAGACAGCAGGATCAGCGGATGCAGGTGCTGGTAAGTGCTCCTCACTTGCAGAGGATGGACCTGATGAAAGAAAATTATAGCAATAATTATAATAAAAGCTAGCCATGTTAGATGTCATATTGGAAGGTAATGCAACCATTTCAAAAAACAAAGATCTCACAAAAGGCATGGGTTATCCATATAAATGAATATGGAATTGTTGAAAACTCACCTGCTGTATCATCAGCTGTAGTACTGGCACTCGGGCGGCAGTAGTTGTGCTCCACCTCCAAAATATTTTAACAGTGCTCTTAGTGAAGTTTAATAAGAGTATAAACGTATAATTGATGGAACAATGTTAATTTAACAAATAATCAAACGGCAGCAAGCCATCTTTACACAAAACTCTTAATCTATACCTAATTGAGGCATAGTGGCATTGGAATATAATAGCAAAGACTATTAGGCTACTGTAAATATTAAGTTACATCAGTACCAAGTTTATGGAAGAGAAGCAAATTTTTATTGCAAAAATTTGCACCCAGGAACGCAATTTTTACATAAAGAACTTTATTCTAAAAATAGTGAACATTTGTATTGGAACATTAAGATGTCAAGGCTAGTTATGGATTGTTAAATCAAACAAGAACCTTCCTAAAACATGTTACCTAGGCTACGTTAATTAACGTTACCTCACAAAATAGCCTTTAATTTACATAATTTCTTAACATGCCTTTATCTTGCTGTTTTTTTCCCCTCTTCCTCGTTTTTTTTTTTTTACTTAAGAGGCAGAAAGATGGAGATTCTTCTTTGTACACAGTTTGAACAGACAATGGTATGAACTTGAAGTGGATTTTTAAAATACTCCAGCATCTCAAAGTGGAACATGGGAAGGACAAATACGGTTTAGAAAGTTTTGAATTTAATGTTGAATTAACCGGTATTAGATGAAGGGCTTCACACAATTGTGATGAAGTCATTAAACTATGACCAATTACTAAACCATCGGATGACCCAAATGACATTGAGCCTCCGATTACAAATCCTCTGATGAAATCACGCCACCAGGAGTTTTTCTGAAAGAGGACTGTTATTCAAGTAGAGGATGGAAGCAATTTCAACATGACAGACCTCTTCTTGTCTACATGGACTAAGAAATGCATGCAGCTACTGAAAGAAAATTGCAAAAGTGGCAGAAATTGTAAAGAAATTTGGAACCTGGAGACATTGCTCTCCTCTGTCAAAGATACTAGAAAAGGTAGTATCCTCACAATTATATTCCTTCTTAGAGAAAAATGATATCTGTGAGGATTTCCAGTCAGGATTTAGACCGTATCATAGTACCGAGACTGCTCTCATTAGAGTTACTAATGATCTGCTTCTATCATCTGATCGTGGTTGTATCTCTTTATTAGTTCTACTGGATCTTAGCGCTGCGTTCGACACCATCGACCACAACATTCTTTTAAATAGACTAGAAACCTTTGTTGGCATTAGTGGAAGTGCCTTAGCATGGTTCAAATCGTACTTATCTGACCGCCATCAGTTCGTAGCAGTGAATGACGAGGTATCATATCGATCACAAGTGCAGTATGGAGTACCTCAAGGCTCAGTACTAGGGCCGTTACTTTTCACGCTTTACATGTTACCCTTGGGAGATATTATCAGGAGACATGGTGTTAGCTTTCACTGTTATGCTGATGATACTCAGCTCTATATTTCTTCACGGCCCGGTGAAACACACCAAATTGAGAAACTAACGGAATGCATAGTCAATATAAAAAAACTGGATGACGAGTAATTTCCTACTGCTAAATTCTGAAAAAACAGGTGTTAATTATCGGACGTAAAAACCCCACATGTAATAACTTGGAACACTATCTAACACTTGACGGCTGCTCTGTCAATTCTTCTTCATCAGTCAGGAACCTAGGTGTGCTGTTTGATAGCAATCTTTCTTTTGAAAGCCATGTTTCTAGCATCTGTAAAACTGCGTTCTTCCATCTCAAAAACATATCCAAACTGCAACCTATGCTCTCAACGTCAAATGCAGAAATATTAATTCATGCGTTTATGACCTCAAGGTTAGATTATTGTAATGCTTTACTGGGTGGTTGCTCTGCACGTTTAATAAACAAACTACAGTTAGTCCAAAATGCAGCAGCTAGAGTTCTTACTAGAACCAGGAAGTATGACCACATTAGCCCGGTTCTGTCAACACTGCACTGGCTCCCTACTAAACATCGTATAGATTTTAAAATCTTGTTAATGACTTATAAAGCCCTGAATGGTTTAGCTCTTCAGTACTTGAGTGAGCTCTTATCGCATTATAGTCCTCCACGGCCGCTGCGTTCTCAAAACTCTGGCCATTTGATAATACCTAGAATATCAAAATCAACTGCGGGCGGCAGATCGTTTTCCTTTTTAGCACCAAAACTCTGGAACAATCTACCAAACACTGTTCGGGAGGCAGACGCACTCTGTCAGTTTAAATCTAGATTAAAGACCCATCTCTTTAACCTGGCGTACACATAACACACTTCTATTATTCAAATCCGTTAAAGGATTGTTAGGCTGCATTAATTAGATCAACCGGAACCGGGAACACTTCCCATAACACACGATGTACTCGTTACATCGTAAGAAGATTGGCATCTACTCTAATAGTTGTTTCTTTCTTATTCTGTTTCTTAGTCCGTGTCCGGATCAGATGGTGGATCGGCGCCGGGAGATGTCTGCAGCCCTGATCGTCAGCGATGAGTCCCAGAGACATATCCCCAGTGAAGACCTCGACTAAAATACAATAAAAATAAAAATAAAACAAATAATTAAATTTAATAATAAAATACCTAACTACATAATACTATTATTGTTAGAAATTGCAACAATATAAAAATAGAAATATAATACATTTAAAAATTTAATTAAAACAATAAGTAAACAATGAATAAACAATAATATCCTGGCCAGAGGAGAACTGGCCCCCCGACTGAGCCTGGTTTCTCCCAAGGTTTTTTTTCTCCATTCTGTCTCAGAGGGAGTTTTGGTTCCTTGCCGCTGTCGCCTCTGGCTTGCTCAGTTGGGGACACTTAATTTCTAGCGATTATCGTTAATTTGATTTCACAGATACTATTTAAACTAAACTTAGCTAGACAATGACATCTCCAAATTCAATAATGAAATGCCCTTAACTGAAAATTGAGTGTTTAATCTTATTATTATACATTACTGACACTCTATCCTCCAACTTGATACTGTTAAGTGCTTTGACACAATCTGTATTGTTAAAAGTGCTATATAAATAAAGGTGACTTGACTTGTGAATAATTGTGCAACAAAGTATTCTTGGATTAAGAGCCCTCCGGACCATAAACGATGCTTCTGGTATTGTCCGACAGGCTTCTGTTCAGATAAAAACTTAGTGGAGAGCGATTTGTATATTAAATGTATATTTTGAATAATTATACTGCATAATTTCATATGTATGCGTAGGTAACCATTAATATTTTTGGAGGAAGAGGTTTGGTATTAGACAGTCTTTTGACCGTTCCATACTCTGAGGCTGATGGGAAACACGGCTCAACTCCATAAAGAAAACAATATGCACAAATGGAGACAAGTCAAAGCTGATATTCAAGCACTTGACAATTTACTGAGGAAAGCTCTCCCCATTTCCATAGAACAAAGGAGAAGAGCTTATTAGGAATTATACTTACCTAGATGAGAGCTGAACTTGTCAGTGACAAGGACTATCAGGGAGAAAAAAAAAATGCTATCAAGGAACAGGACAGCAGCACATCCAACTCCAAGAAGCTGCCCAGCTCACCTAGAAGACATAGTACATGTTGTTGTTGTCATCAGGTTGACGTTAACTGTATGAAAACCAAAATATTGTTGCATATACACATCTTGCATACAAGTAGTGAAACCTGCTGTTTGAGTCCTCTGGTCACATCCTGATCAGTCAAACCCAAGACATGTAGAGTGGGGCAACATCTGGAATAACACCAGCATTAGGACTCTGGAATTGCCAGATAGCTGTCAATAGGAGGGGGGCTACTAGGTCAACATGATTGCCTACATCAGGAATAATCCAGGGGACGAATGGCACTACGCGCAGAGAGAGAGAGAGAGAGAGAGAGAGAGAGAGAGAGAGAGAGAGAGAGAGAGAGAGAGAGAGAGAGAGAGAGAGAGAGAGAGAGAGAGAGAGAGAGAGAGAGAGAGAGAGAGAGAGAGAGAGAGAGAGAGAGAGAGAGAGAGAGAGAGAGAGACACTAGGACTTGCGCCTTTTCTGCACCCATGGTTCCAAAAACATTTGTTGGTAGACCCTCAGGTCTTCACAGGTTTGGTCATCAAACATGGAGAGCTTCACACCACAGACTGTGACTGCTGGATTACTTCTAAAGCTGTAAGGTAATAAGTCATCAAGAAAGAACACTGCAAGTAGGTCACAGAACATGTCTGCATTACAAATGTAATTAAAGCGACAACTTAAACATTCTGCTACAGTGAGTGGAGAAGAAAAAAAAAAAAAATATATATATATATATATATATATATACAGTGAGGAAAATAAGTATTTGAACACCCTGCTATTTTGCAAGTTCTCCCACTTAGAAATCATGGAGGGGTCTGAAATTGTCATCGTAGGTGCATGTCCACTGTGAGAGACATAATCTAAAAAAAAAAATCCAGAAATCACAATGTATGATTTTTTAACTATTTATTTGTATGATACAGCTGCAAATAAGTATTTGAACACCTGTCTATCAGCTAGAATTCTGACCCTCAAAGACCTGTTAGTCTGCCTTTAAAATGTCCACCTCCACTCCATTTATTATCCTAAATTAGATGCACCTGTTTGAGGTCGTTAGCTGCATAAAGACACCTGTCCACCCCATACAATCAGTAAGAATCCAACTACTAACATGGCCAAGACCAAAGAGCTGTCCAAAGACACTAGAGACAAAATTGTACACCTCCACAAGGCTGGAAAGGGCTACGGGGAAATTGCCAAGCAGCTTGGTGAAAAAAGGTCCACTGTTGGAGCAATCATTAGAAAATGGAAGAAGCTAAACATGACTGTCAATCTCCCTCGGACTGGGGCTCCATGCAAGATCTCACCTCGTGGGGTCTCAATGATCCTAAGAAAGGTGAGAAATCAGCCCAGAACTACACGGGAGGAGCTGGTCAATGACCTGCAAAGAGCTGGGACCACCGTTTCCAAGGTTACTGTTGGTAATACACTAAGACGTCATGGTTTGAAATCATGCATGGCACGGAAGGTTCCCCTGCTTAAACCAGCACATGTCCAGGCCCGACTTAAGTTTGCCAATGACCATTTGGATGATCCAGAGGAGTCATGGGAGAAAGTCATGTGGTCAGATGAGACCAAAATAGAACTTTTTGGTCATAATTCCACTAAACGTGTTTGGAGGAAGAAGAATGATGAGTACCATCCCAAGAACACCATCCCTACTGTGAAGCATGGGGGTGGTAGCATCATGCTTTGGGGGTGTTTTACTGCACATGGGACAGGGCGACTGCACTGTATTAAGGAGAGGATGACCGGGGCCATGTATTGCGAGATTTTGGGGAACAACCTCCTTCCCTCAGTTAGAGCATTGAAGATGGGTCGAGGCTGGGTCTTCCAACATGACAATGACCCAAAGCACACAGCCAGGATAACCAAGGAGTGGCTCTGTAAGAAGCATATCAAGGTTCTGGCGTGGCCTAGCCAGTCTCCAGACCTAAACCCAATAGAGAATCTTTGGAGGGAGCTCAAACTCCGTGTTTCTCAGCGACAGGCCAGAAACCTGACTGATCTAGAGAAGATCTGTGTGGAGGAGTGGGCCAAAATCCCTCCTGCAGTGTGTGCAAACCTGGTGAAAAACTACAGGAAACGTTTGACCTCTGTAATTGCAAACAAAGGCTACTGTACCAAATATTAACATTGATTTTCTCAGGTGTTCAAATACTTATTTGCAGCTGTATCATACAAATAAATAGTTAAAAAATCATACATTGTGATTTCTGGATTTTTTTTTTTAGATTATGTCTCTCACAGTGGACATGCACCTACGATGACAATTTCAGACCCCTCCATGATTTCTAAGTGGGAGAACTTGCAAAATAGCAGGGTGTTCAAATACTTATTTTCCTCACTGTATATATATATATATATATATATATTTTAAATATTGAAATGCTTTGAAATTAGTCTTGGAAGCAAAGTAGTCTGAATTTTTCTCATTTAAAGTGCACATTGCTAAATAGACTGTTGTTCCCAAAATTCGCTCCCCTACATAACTCCGCATAACTGGCTTTTGATATGCACCTGCAGGTGACTAAAACTGCCTTCTGTTCTGCTCCTTACCAGTTACTATACCTAACATCGGTTGATCAAAGGCTGCACTGACCCATGGCTGTATCATCCATGATGTGGTTGTAACGTTAAATTCAGGAGTCAGAGTTCAGGTTTCAATTTGGTCAACATTGAACATTCTCCACATTTCCAAAGGAAAGTGCAGATTAAGCTAGAAGAGCTTGGAACTCTTCAGCATTCACCTGAATAAACCTCACATTGAAGTCAACTATAGGCTGACTGTCATCAAGTTACAGGATAACAGCACATTCAGCTCCAAGGTGCCCAGCTGACCTGAAGACAATATGGCACATAAAGTTACTCTAGCCTGAGTCCAACACTGTTCAACATCTACATTAATGAATTAGCGGTGCAGTTGGAACAGTCTACAGCCCCTGGACTCACTCTACAAGACAAAAACATCAAGTTCTTGCTGTACGCAGATGATCTGGTGCTGCTGTCATCCACCCCACAGGGACTACAGCAGCACCTAGACCTGCTGGAGAACTACTGCCAGAACTGGGCCCTGGCGGTAAACCTCAAAAAGACCAACATTATGGTCTTTCAGAAAAAGCCCAGATGTCAGGAACACAGATACCAGTTCAGTCTAGGCAGCACCGCCCTAGAACACACGATGCAGTACACTTACCTCGGCCTGATCATCACTGCATCGGGGAGTTTCAGTATGGCAGTGAATGCTCTCAAAGATAAAGCTCGAAGAGCTCTATACGCAATCAAGAAAAAATTCCAAAATATTGAAATACCAATTCCAATTTGGTGTAAAATCTTTGATAGTGTGATCCAGCCCATAGCGCTGTATGGAAGTGAGGTTTGGGGTCCACTCAGTGATCAGAGCTACACTAGATGGGACAGACATCCAACAGAAGCCCTACACACAGAATTCTGCAAAATGATCCTAAAACTACAAAGAAAAACACCCAATAATGCATGTAGGGCAGAATTAGGCCGATTCCAGGGTTCCCACTCTTTCATGAACACCAGATTCAAGGACTTTCAAGGACTTTTTTAAGCACCATTTATTTTAGATCAAGCACCTATCAAATTCACACCCCGGTATATGTAGTGTCATGAAAGACCTTACAGTATTAAACATTTCACTTACACTTAACATTTACATTAAAACTTTCTTAATGTTTTGAATGTGTAAGTTTCATAAATTTAGACCGTTTTGAGCAGTCGTGTTCAAAGGAATTGAATGAAATCCATTTAAATCAATACTGGTAATATTCAAATACAATTTTTAAAATATAGATTAAATATGCATCAAACTGGTTTTAGCTGTAGTTCTTGTACAATATTTAAATTTGAAAGAATTGCACAATTTTTAAATGAATATAAAGTGGTTAAATGTTGTAATAACACGGTAAAACCTGTTAACATTAAAAATTTGCACACTCTCTCAATAGAGACGTTACTCATTAATAAATAAACAAGTCAAAATTATTTTGTAAATCACGTATTATTGTAAATCCCATTTTTTCATCTTTGACCTAGAGGAATGCAGGTGCTCAAACATGCAGCAGCTCAAAACTCAAATATTTTTTTTTTAAATGTCATGATGAACATTTTAAACCTTGTACATGTGCAAATCTGCAAAAAAATATATAAAGAAAATAAATAAAAAAATAGGACTTTTTATTTGCTTTTAAACTGTAAACACTTTTCACTAAGCTGTTTTTCTTATTTTTCAAGTTCTACATTTTCTCCTTAGCTCCATGTCGCAGTAAGTTTTGGGAGTTCATTTTTAGTCCATCTCCTATCCTGAAAAGTCTGTCTTGCAGAGATTGACTAAAAATGAGCTCCTAAAACTTACTGCCACATTCTGGAAGATCAATTCTTCAAACAGTGGTACAAGAGGATGTGGTGCTGGTCCTTGATGAGTCACTCTCAACTTATTTGACTATAAAGCCTATACAAAAATTAGTCCATGTATTTCACAACGCTTCAGCATGTTATTCTTATTAAGTGAGGGTCATTCTTTAGGATTTTTCACCCAAGCAAAGTCTCTGAGAACCTGACACCTTGTAATTCTGGAGACTCCAGGTAGGTTGCAGCTCTGGAAAATGGTGTTGCTGGAGACTAAATAGTTCCCGCTGGTTTTACACCTAATTCTTCACATTAATTCTTAATTATTTTGCAGTTAAGGTGGGTCTTTTCTTCTCCACCTGTTTCTGTCAGACCCCAATGACCCAATGAGAATTTTGCTGACCAATGGTCATACCTTAACTTTGCAATTTCTGTATTGCATTAGTTTTGAATATTTCTCATGTGGATTTAATAATTTTTGACTTTTCAGTTAAATCTCTTTTTTGGCTCATTTCATCTGTAAAAGAAAACCTGCCTAATAATTCTGCACACCTGAATATATGGAGTTTTTCACTTCCAGCCTTCATGGACAATTATATCTCACTTATAAATGTTTAAATACAAAATTAATTGTAGTCATTAAGATTGATGTGGTTTGGAATTGGTAAAATGTGCTTGAAAAAAAAAAGTATGATCAGAATATAAATGTGCCTAATAATTATGCACGCACTGTTAGATGTGCTCACTTTACACAGAATGCGTGTGATTGCGAAATCGAAAGTGAACTGTGAGCGCTCATTCAAATGTTATTTCAATACCCCACATACTGATAGCGCAAAAATTATATACAATATTGAATGTTTGCAGGAGCGGGACACACGCGTTGCGGGAGTGGGCAGTAATGGTCAGAAACTCCGCGGGAGTGTGCTTAAGAAAACCGTCCTGCGCAGGGCTCTAGGCTGCGCATCAACACACACGCTAACACACGCTATCTCCACCCTCAATCATTAATGCCATTTCCTTCTGTCTTTGACAGCGCATATGGACAATTTTTGAAATAGCGCCATAAACAAAATTTAATTCAAGCACTTTCAAGGACCTATGTTTGTTTTCAAGTACTTTCCAGGCCTTGAATCCATATGTCTGAAATTCAAGTACTTTCAAGTACTTTCAAGAAGCGTGGGAACCCTGCGATTCCCATTGATTATTAATATGCATAAAAGGTCCCTCAAATTCTGGATGCATCTTAAATCAAGTCCCACAGAATCGCTACATTTTAAAGCACTACAAACCCAAGAACTGAACCCCGAAAAGAGTCCTCTAAGTCAGCTGGTTCTGAGACTTACTAACCTGACTAACTCTACTAACACTAACCAGTCTCAGACCAGCACTGCTTCTCACCTAAACATCAAAATAAATCAAATTATCAAACAATCTAAAAATACATATCTGGAACATTGGGATCAAGAAACTAAAACACAAAGTAAGTTACAACTATATCGGACCATAAAATCAAATTATGAATTGGAAGATTATCTCCAGAGTGTCAGAGACACAAAGCAGAGACGGATCCTGACCAAGTACAGGCTCAGTGAGCACAGACTAGCCATCGAGACCGGCAGACACAGAAAGAGCTGGTTACCCAGAGAGCAAAGAGTGTGTGTTCACTGTGAGACAGGAGAGATCGAGACAGAGACGCACTTTCTCCTTCACTGTCATAAATACATATCTATAAGAAACCTCTACTTCAACAAACTCACCAACTTAATAAAGAACTTTACAGCCATTAGTGAAACAGAACAAATAAAGATACTATTAGGAGAGGGACAGACAGCAGCACTGGCTGCGAGATACGCGTGTGTGTGCCACAGCCTGAGAGACAGCAGGTGAATGTGTGTGTGTGTGTGTGTGTGCCACAGCCTGAGAGACAGCAGGTGAATGTGTGTGTGTGTGTGTGTGTGTGTGTGTGTATGTGTGGATGTGCCACAGCCTGAGAGACAGTGTTATTGTGTATTGTGTCTGACCTGATCTGTGTGTTACTCTATTGTCCACCACAGTGATCCTCAGTATGTATGTTTCTATGCAAGTTAAAGACTGTGGTGTCAAATGTTCACACGTTCTAATTTGTTACAGTTTAATACTTCTAAGATGTTATAATATTACATTCTATTAATGCGATGTTCATTTAATTATTATTATTGTTATTATATTATTATTTTATTTATTTTCATCTTTTTGTACATGTATACTAAGCTTTGGCAATATTGTATCATTTACAGTCATGCCAATAAAGCAATTTTGAATTGAATTGAAAAGTTAGTTAAATAAAAATTCATCCGTAAAGGATGATTGGTTTGATAGGTTACAGATATGCAAATATGTACCTTATCTACAGCCTTGTTTTATTGGACTCAGTTCTGTATGCCAATCAACAGGTTCAAAATGTCAGTAAGTGCTCGTAGTTTTTAAAACTCCAAATACAAAACCCATGATTACCATCCAAAACGGTTTTGAAATACAGTCAAACAATGTGCTCACATTGAAAGTGCAAGGTGTAATTTACCTTCAGATGTTCAACGAGGTACAGCTGGGCTTAGTTTTACAATAAGGGAAATGGTGATGCATAATACAATATGCACGAGACCAATATTCACGACGTTATAAATATTGTAAGGGACACCGTTAGTCTTCCATTCAAAAGCAACTCCTCTCATCTGGGCAGCTCCTGGGGCCTCATTTATAAAGCGTGCGTACGCACAGATTTGATCTTAGAGAGTGCGTACGCTTAAGTCCACGCCAGCGCTCCCATTTATAAAAACGGTCTTTGATGTGGAAAAGTGCTTCGCGTCACGTCAGGGTCTGAGCAGACGTACGCACTTTATTGTCGGAGTATTGCAGTTTTTTTTTTTTAAATATAAGCTGCTCTTGCAGCTCGCTGTTCTAAATTATGATTGGTGATATTTTATATGTTAATGATATTCATTAAGAGTCGTTTACAAGGCAGAGAGCTGAAACCATTCAGTTGCGCACAAGCTCAAGATCATTTGCGATTCATAGATTTCACATCTGGAAGACGCGTACGCACGTTTTCTGCTCGTACGTTCATTCTATGAATCAAACGTACGCATATTCGAGATATGGTCATACGATCAAATTTAGGATGGTTTCTGTGCAACATTTTATAAATGAGGCCCCTGGAGAATGTCTATGGCCTTGTCTACCTGCCTAGAACTCACTAACGCATTTATAAAAAAAATATATATACGTATATTCTGAGGCTTCTGCGCAAATGAGGTACAACTGAGTTGATGTTTACATTTACCCATTTAAGGTCAAACCGTTACAATGCCTTAGAATTATTGTGCATGAGCTGCATCAACGTGGACCGCAAAGCCAGCCAACGAGTGAACATCAGTCCTTAGGGGAGAATAACAGCACATCCAGCTCCATGTTGTCCAGGTTACCTAGAGAACAAAGAAATCAAACTTTAGTATTCGTAATTGCATGAGATTCAAAACTGTTATACAGAAGAGTGTCTTTCCAAATATTAGCAACAAGCACACCTGTTCTCCAACACTTTCCTCCAAGTTTTGAAGCTGACCGAGGGTGGCGTTACTTTGTCCTTTGGTCAAATCCAGGTCTCGGTCAAAACCCAAGATGAGCAGAGTACAGCTACAGCCTTCTGAAAACGGTTTCATTACCAAAATTGTTATAAATATCTAATTCAGAAGAAACAAACAAGTCCGTGACAACTTGACAGCGAGAAAGTGTCATTTCACTTTTGGGTGAACTATCATTTTAACTCTCCACAGGACAGTTCTGCACTCTAAACTCCAACACACGGAATGTTAGAGCGCAAAACCAAAAAATAAAAATCCAAAAGACTTGTCTAAACAAGATTCAAAAGACTAACATCAACTGCAAAACCACAGTGCCAGAAAACAACAGATTTGTAACCAAGTAAAAACTAAAGCATATTTTTCCTCAATTAAAACCCTAACCCAACAACTAATACGGTTATCAGTGCAACAGATTTAACCATCTTTATAGTTCTACCATATGCACGTCACTAAAAAGATCTGCAGCTTCAGGGTGCCCCAATACATCTGATACACTCAAAAAGACAACGGACTACCATCGGTTTGCCCATTTTTCAAGTCTCCTTACGAAGTAGGACTCCTAGGCCTGGTTTCACAGACAGGGCTTAGACCAGGGGTGGGGAACGTTGATCCTGGAGGGCCACTCTCCTGCAGAGTTTAGCTCCAACCCTAATCAGGTGTGTTTGATTAGGGTTGGAGCTAAACTCTGCAGGGACACCGGCCCTCCAGGATCAACGTTCCCCACCCCTACCTTAGACTAAGCCAGGATTAGGCCATTGTTCAATTAGGAAATTTAAGTAATTTTTATTAACATGCCTTAGAAAAAAACATTACTGGTGTGCATTGACAAACCAAAGGCACTGATATATTTTAAGATCAGTCAGTGCAAGTTTCTTTCAGTTAAAACAGCTCAGACTTACACTTTAGTCTGGGACTAGGCTTAAGCCTATGCAGCGATTGGCTGGTGGCAAGACAGCAACGTAATGACATCATATAATTAAGACACCAGACGAAAAACTTGACAAATTTCTGGACTTTAAGGAAACAGCCAAGCGAACAAAACTACATAAATGTTATAATAGATAAATGAAATGTGCACCGTTTTTCTTTTATTTTTTACATGATTCCCAATTATTTATATTCACGATTTCTAGTATTTGTACAGGCTTTACATTTTTACTTCAATGTTGTAATTAGCAATTTATTTAATTTTATCTTTGAAACCGATTTGTTACGTGACCGCATTAATTAAAAGTTTCTAAAGGGTCAAGATCAAATTATCTGCATCTTCTGTGCTCATCAAGACACTCCCATAATAGCGGTCATCACTCAAATTAATGCACGACTCTACATTATCTGTATAGCATGTGTATAAGACTCCAATACAATTATAAAGTAATTATTTAATCATTATTAAACCCTTCAATGAGTAAAACTGGCTGTGTCTGTAGTATTATAGATTACACCATTATTTTGAAGTTACATTTCTAATTATTTTAAATTGACCCTGGACCAGTAGGTTACTCTTGTAATAAAGTAGCGGTGGCAGATATAAGTAAGATATAAGGCACATCAGTTCTGCTTTAAAAAAAAAAAAAAAAAAAAAAAAAAAAAAAAGCAATCTAATCCCGTTTACATGACATAAGCCTGCTCCCAAGCAGGTTTAAGCTCATGGACCTGTTGCTATAACAGCAAGTCCAGGATGAGCTTCGAAGAACCAAATGATCCAAGATCAAGTGAAATCGGCAACAATCAAATCCAGCTAACCGAGTTAGTGACGTACGAAGAACAGGCCCCTGGAGTCAAAGTTGTTTCAATCAGAATTCAGGAAGATAAACATTATCCACATTTCCAAAGGCCATAAAAAAATAAAAAATAAAGTAATAAAAAAATAAAATAAAAAGTTGATCCAATGTAGAAAAAAGTAAATTTTAGTACTATGCAGGGGTGAGTGGCAGGAGAAAAATTAAATTACACACACTTATGAAAAGTTGACACTAACAGTACAGAGTTCTGGCAACATCTGAAAGTTGTCGTAAGTTTAGAGAAAATACTTACCAGAAAGCTCCTGGAGGCTCTTCAGGTATGGTCAGAAAAGTTTGCACAAATTTAATTTGATTGTAAACTCAGATTAAAACAGAGTGCATATTGATTTTTACTTCCATGTAAAAAATGTAACAAGAAAATGGTGATTGTTACATGCATTGAGGTCCAGCTGGTTGTCTGGCTTGAGATGCTGTTCGGGAGGCAGACACACTCTTGTCAGTTTAAATCTAGATTAAAGACCCATCTCTTTAAGCTAGCGTACACAACACTCATATGCTTCTAATATTCAAATCCGTTAAAGGATTGTTAGGCTGCATTAATTAGGTAAACCAGAACCACTTCCCATAACACCCAATGTACTGGTTACATCGACTAATATTAGTGTGGATGCCATTCTTACGTTTCCTTCTTATTCCGAGATCACCATAGCCACCCAGATCCAGACTGTATCCAGATCAGATGGTGGATCAGCACCTAGAGATAACCTCTACAGCCATGAACGTCAGCGGAGACCAGGACACCTAGATGAGCCCCGGCGACAGATCCCCAGTGGAGACCTCGTCACCTAGACGGTTATCGGGACAAGGCCTCGGGAACCAAATGAGTCCTCTGCACAATCTGACTTTGCTGTGGTTAGAATTGAACTGCTGGTTTGTCTGGCCAGAGGAGAACTGCCCCCCCGACTGAGACTGGTTTCTCCCAAGGTTTTTTCTCCTGTCACCGATGGAGTTTTGGTTCCTTGCTGCTGTCCCCTCTGGCTTGCTTAGTTGGGGACACTTCATTTCCAGCGATCTTGTCGACTTGATTGCATAGATACTTGCCTTGTCCAAATACCCACAAAAATGCAAGTGTTAACATGGCTTTATTTTAATTTTAAATTCTTTGCCTTTTAAAATCAACTTCTAAATGTCTGTTCAGTAGTCCCTATGACATGACAATTTTAATTTGTGGTGCTTCTAATTATAGCTGGTATAGGAGCAGTTATACTTCTGCATTCGGTAAACAGGGATGTATTGAAGTCACATGGCGAGATAACTATACCTCATAACTTCTGAGTGACAACCTCTTCAGTCCAAAAAACATCAGCCTGTGGGGAGAGACGATGGCTTACTGTACCCGTGATGATAGACAGCAGAATCTGGTGGTTTACAGCAAAATATGCAGAAAGGTCTAGTAGGGTGACAGATGATTGAGGAGCTTCAACAGGTTTAAGGTGTTCTTCAGAAAGGAGAAACCACTTCCAAAGCTAGACTGGTTAAAAGAGACTTTACCTTGGTCCTGTTGGTACGGGGACAGATATAGTCAAGGAAGAAAATACTACCAATACTTACAGCTTCATCTCAGTAGATGGTTAAAATTTGCCAACAGCCACCAAGTCAAAAAGAATTGACAGCATCAAAACAAACACATGATACTTAACCTGCCCAGTTGAGTGAGGAGTATGGGAGAAACGTTTGTAGAGGGCTAATGGAGTTAGTTACCTGGAAAACCCATATTTTTCTTAAATCCTGAATGTTGCATTTCCACTTACTGGCAGAGAAAAAAGCAGGAATGACAGCTTTGTTGCTGACTGCCCTACATAGTCACAGTCCAAAGGAGTGCGAAAGGCTGTGGTTATGTACCAAAACAGCAAAGATATCAGAGAGAGCATTGGTCTACAGAAGCAGTTAGACTTCCTTAAACAGAAAATTAAAGAAACAGACGAAAGAAAGTGGGGTTAAAAGTTGCATTATAGATGCTTTAACTTTCTCTATAAAGTTAGGAAATCAAGCACACACAGTAACTCTGACCATCCATGTCACTTTGTCCATTCAGCTTGAAAGAATAAAAAAAAAAAAAAAAAAAAAAAAAAAAAAAAAAACCTCAAACACTTAGTTGTACATGGTACATTCAATATATAGTGGTGGCAGCAGAGAAAAAGCAGTTTAATATTGATAGATTCAGTATAGGGTCTAAAACCATGATCACATCTGTAATAGGACGTAAGAGTTATGCTGATGCTCACAGAAGAAAAAATAAAATAAAAGGTTACTTGATAAAAGCACAATACACATGTGAACCCAAAAGGCCATTAACCCTTTTAAACCGGCTGTGTCGGCACCGACACATCAAACCAAGCTGTATTCATGTTACCATAACTCTTCAACAGTTTGCACAATCAAAATAATTCAAATTGCTCCTGATAGCAGACAACATGCGCTTTTCAGTAATATATGGCTTATTACGGTAATTTCTTGCGCTCCATCAACAAATGACGGCAGATTTCCGGGAGAGCGTGAAGGGAGAATTTGAATGGAGAAATAGGGAGCGCTGAGTTTTGGATTGCATAAAATAATAAACGAAACGAACAAAAACATGGTGAAGGAGGAGTAAACCGCACAAGACTCGATTGGGATGATTTTTGATGAGACTTTGGGAGCAGTCTGAGTGAGACTTTTTCCCCCCATGTAGTGTGCATCGCTATAATGAGTCCGTGCGTGTAAATGAATGGGTGTATGCATGTGTAAATGTGTGCGTTTATGAACCAAAAAAAAAGTCTCATGAATAAACTGTGCAACCCAGTGTCCCAAAAATACTTGTGTATATGTAATAGTTTAATTTTGAAGTAAGAAGTTTTGGATTATTTCGATCATGATTTTTCTCCAATTTTTAAATAAAAACAGAAAAATTCCAGTTTTTTTTTTGTCTATTTAAATTATGTTTACAAACTCACCACAAAGATTAATGGTCAAAAACTGTTGTTTTTTGAAAGCCATTTGTTTTCTGAAAAAAAATGACATCTTGCACTTGAAAATAACACATTCTGTTAATTTTACAGTCAAATAAACAAAATGTGAAGACCTATTTTACCCTTAGGTCTTAAAGGGTTAATGAACAACATGTAAGAGCCACAAAATTGTAATACAGCAAGACACTTGAACAATTTCACAATAATCATATCAGAACGGTCTTACTTCAAAAAACACAATTTCACCTGTTGGTGCAAGGTTCCTCAGAAATTCAGATCTAACATCTCACAAATACTGAAACACGGTTTAACCTCACCAAACACCACAGTGAAGCAAACCGTTTCCTCACACAACGCCCAGCGAAGCGAAGGATCTGAAAGAGCAAAAACCAGAGCAGATCATGTGAAACCCAGGACTTTCACACACGGTCAAGCAATAAGCTCTGTTTTTGAGCTTTAAAAGTCTTACCATGCATTGTTCAGTCGCAGCCCATGACAATAAAGAAGTGTTTGCCAAGTCAAGCTCTTCTAAATTGATTATTCCTCAGAGTCAGTTTGTCTGTACATAAAACAAACATCAAGTTAAAAACAGAGGAAATGATTCTTACAATAATAATAATAATAATAATAATAATAATAGTGTGAATATACCACAGATGAAGTGGAAAGACACAGGTATGAAGTCAAACACTGGCTGTGCTTCTCATCTAATGCCATCTCTCTCTTGATGCAGTTCAGGTGTCTCATTCAATCAGCTGCATGTTTTCTTCCACCTTCAACAGGACTGTTAACAAACCAAAACAAAATCAACTCCTAATTGGCTCATAACATTTACTGGATATACCTGTAGGTTTTCATTTTTAAAAAAGAACCATCAAGGGAATCAATCAAGGTAAATAATCAAATAACAAATGAGAAGAAAAAAACACTACCTTCCAATGATTAAAGTAGGCACATCATTTCAAGCATGACAATCTCTTTCTGCATCCTTACACTGCAGCTGCTATCTCATTCTGCTAAAGCTAGCCTAGTCCAGCTAGTGTGCATTTATAGCGATGGGCAAAACCATTGACAGTCACGCAAGCAAATAGAAATTAATTTAATCAAATAACCAAACCTGAATTTATCAACTATATGCACTAATCAAACCATTATTATTTTTCAGTCATGTATACAAATTCCATCATTGGTAAGGCACTCAAATTTCAAATTAACAAATAACCCATGCTTCATCCTCTGCACTTGGTTTCTCCCACCTCCCATAATGCACCACAGCACAGATATAAAAGTTCATTCCAGCAGTGCCTCTGCTTTTTCATCTGGTTTTCAGTAGATTGGCACATTTTGGCTGGTTTTGATTATATTGCACTGTTTTCTAGTGATGGTGAAGTGAAGCGTTCAACCCAATTGTATTGGAAAAAGGTTAATTACTCAAAGCTTTTTAAAACTGTTCATGCTGAGGCCATCTTGTGGTCGTAAAAATGAATAACACCTTCCAAAGTGCTGTGATTCATTACAGCTGCTGGTTTCACATCTGGTTCCACAACTGATTCCTTGTTTTAATTTATTGTATAAAAATAATGGCCATTATCAAAGTCATTCATTTGTGTCGGTGTACTGCCACTAAAATAATTCAAATAAATCAAACATAAACTCATGAATTAACTCTGCCTCAGTCCTTAGACTGTTATTTCATGGGCAAAGTTCAATTGACCTTAATATATAAATTAGGATAAAAAGAAAACAATGCTAACGCATTATAATGTAATATAATGTAAAGGAAACGGCGCTGAAGTTCGCTTCGTTTGAACAGATACTGAAGCAGTCACATGGTTTTCAGGCGAACGAAGCTTCAGACGTCATAGATCACGAATTCAGGCAAAACGAATCAAGCTCCGATACAGCGCTTCAATGTGAAATGTGTTGTGTTTTTGATACAAGCTTCGGAGCTTCTGTGTTGAACGTAACATCACTACTGTTAACACTCCTTGCCTTTCCATGTTTAGGAAATGTGTTTATCTTATGAGGTTGTAAAATTGTTTTTGAACAATTGATTGTTGTTGTGCAGCTAGGGTTGCCAACCATCTGATTAAGAAATTTAGCATTTTGTACCAGCCTTTTATGGTTGTAAAGTTTATATTGTTCAATAAAGTAAAAAAAAAACTAGGGTTGCCAACCGTTCCGTATAATAGGAATCGTCCTATATTTAAGGCATCAAAGAAGCGTTCCGTATGAAAGCCGTTTGTCTCGTATTTAAGGCATATGCCGTATGATCACCTAGACCGGGGGTCACCAGACTTGATCCTGGAGGGCCGGTGTCCTGCAGAATTTAGCTCCAACTTGCCTCAACACACCTGCCTTGAAGTTTCAAGTATACCTAGCAAGACCTTGATTAGCTGCTTCAGGTGTGTTTGATTAGGGTTGGAGCTAAACTCTGCAGGACACTGGCCCTCCAGGATCGAGTCTGGTGACCCATGACCTAGACCAGGGGTCTGCAACCTTCAACGTCAAAAGAGCCATTTTGGCCCCTTTCCTACCGAATAAAATTCATGTGGATCCACAAAATATCTTCATCTCTTCTGATCACGAGCTTCTCCTTCTGCACTGTGTTCTGTTCACAACTAACAAACACAGAGTTTCTACAAGTGAAGCATACACTTAATAAGCACACAATTACCATAGTATATAATTAGTGTGTTTTATATTTCATAACAATAAAGGATGTTTACATGAGAAATGATGAGCTGGTGTAGTGATCAGATTTGTATAAAAAGGATATAAATATCATATTTCAACAACGTTAAATGAGCAAAATCCACATTAGATCACAAATGTAAGTAATGTAAGTAATTACAAACACTGGAGGGTGTGTTGGAGGTAAAGCAAGGCTTACAGAGCTTGATAGATGTTTATAGTGAGATTACACCAATCGTCCACACAGTGGCAGTATTGTATTGTATTTTTAGTCCAAGAGAAAGCGAGGAAACCCAGTGTCCTCTTGTCCAAACACACACACTTGTGTTCTTTGCTCTTGAGCACTTATATGATGTATATGTCCTGTGTTTGGTCCAAGTGTTCAAGTGAGGATGAAGACCACAAGTGTGTGTGTAAAACTTTTCATTACCTGATGGGACACACTTATAGTGTTGTATAAATGCAGGTTTACATAAAAATAAAGCTATTTTAAATACTTTGCATTTTAAAATCAGCTTCTAAATGTCTGTTCAGTATTCTCTATAACATGACACAAATTCATTTGTGGTGCTTCTAATTAAGTGATAAAAACCAGTTGCAAATGTTGTACCAAATAAATATCACAACTCATCTTAAACATTTGTGTTGGTTTGAGCCTCATTTATAAAACTCTCTGTAGATTTCATCCTAAAAATGTATGTAAACGTGCATCTCCACCACGAATCACCATATATGAGCTTGCAACGCCTAGTTTTATGATGCATAACCTCATTTCCATATCATTCCCATCCACGTGACACCATGTTTAACACCATCAAACATACAAGACAAAGTAAATGAGATACAGACTATAAATGCCATTTATTGCATACACATTAATTTTTATTGCTAAAAATCATCCCGTATCCTTATGTTTTAGAATAAATATATCAAAATATCCATAAAAACTGTTTAAAATAGTTCTCAGATAAATATTTTATAATAGATTTAATCTCATTCATTTCCACTGGACAAATAGCATTTCAATTGTTTAAAACAATTCAAATCAAATCAAATTAATGCAGTTTTGATGATAAGGTGAACATCTTTTAGCTATTTTTAGTGGAAACAGATAGGACTATATTTATTGCAGTGTAAATAAAACTCAGCGTCACTGACAAAGTATTTTAAAAAGGAAACGTACAAATCTTTCCGCTTTCTTCAAGTTGTATCCTTCAAATACAGTGGTATTTTTCATAATGTTGTAGTTTCCTTCACACGTGCAGCTGCGGTTGTACAGTAAGCTATTATCATTAGACCGATTCACACCGGAAAATAGACCGTCCACCACCAAATCCAGCATTATATCGAAGTGCGTATCACTGATCATTTCTCTCATTAAAATAACTTCTCATAACATGAGATCTGCAGTTTAATTTAAAGATGAACTATTGTGCACCTATAGCACTCCTCGCTGTCTTAAAACAGCATGCCACTGGAGAAGTGATCAAATGTGCGTAAACTTATGCGTAAATGTAATTTCAGTGTTTATTTCCATTAATGAGAGTGGAATATTTACTGTAAATCTGTGTATCGACATGAAAACAGTTTAAAATCGTCGTTTGTACGCATGGTCTATAATGTCTGCATGGCCTGTACATATTTACACCAAGTTTATTTTTTATAAATCCAGATGTGTTTATAAATCTGGCCTGTATTTAGTGCTGACCACTCGTCCGACCACAGAAACGCATCTTATTACCAGGTGGAAAATGAAGCCAATTTTGTCAAATTTATTTATATTGTGTATAATATACACAATATAAGCAGCTTCACAGAAACCATGCTGTTGTGTGTATAATGCCTTAAACTTCAGCAGTTTTAAATCGAAGATGTTTAATCAGGGAGACGAAACGAAACGCTTCATTCGGCCGCTGGCTAAACAATCTGAACATGAACATTAACAAACAAGTGTCTGCGGCTCGTCTCTGATTTACTGACGCGGCTGATATAGATTACGCTCAGGTTAGACGTGTCTCCGTGAGATCAAACATGGAAGAACAGTCAATAATAGCTGGTTTACGATGGTCACATGGCACGGATTCGTCAGACCTGAGACTCTAAGGATATAAACGCAGATGAGAAGGAATGACATTAGCACTGATGCATTCACTTCATACAGTATGAGAAGTGTTTGTGTCGGACCGGACTAATACAGCTGAGGAATGAACTGTTTACGCTGGGCTAAAAGATGAGTCTTCAGTCCTGACTTATACTGAGAGAGTGAGTCCCGAACAGAGTTTAGTTCGTAGTTTAGTGATGTTCTGAGGTGATAGAAGGCACTGGTAATGTGAGTACTGAAAGACAGACTGCTATCAGCAGAAACACATAAACATCACCCCCCAGA
>CM049849.1:29099470-29114470 GCA_027422415.1 Schizothorax lantsangensis | reverse complement strand
ATTTTCCTCGATAAAACAAGTTCGATAAATATTCAATTTAATGTTTATGCGGCAAAAGCGGAACAAAACAGCGCTACTCATTTGAACCGCGCCACACGGAGCGTATCCGCTCGGTTCAAACAGCAGCTGTTGACACCTGTTGAGCGAGCTGACTCTCCGATCACGTGACACTAAACAGCGCTGTGAGATCCAGTGAGAAGCGCTTGAATTCAGCCAAGATCACAAATGACTGGAATAAACTAGTATCAGTCGATATCAGTCAACTGATATAAACTAGTTTAAATCCAGATAAAACAGCAGAAAAACACTGTGTGCAACGATACAGTCAGAAGCTTTTCAATCTACAAATCACCATCGTTTACCATGGATTTACTGTAGTAACACTAACTGCACCATGGTATTGTGGCAGAAATGTGGGGTATTTATATCAAATTTATTATATTAATGTAGACGTGTATTAAAGGAGTAATGGAATGTAATTACAGTATATTTGTGATTAAGCTATAGCTAGCGTTTGTGCATTTATAATAAATGTATTTAGACTACTGTTTTACATATAAATAGGCCTAGAAACCATATAGTTGCATTTTTACCACAGTATTAAGGTGCTATATGTGTGGTTTTAACTCTGGTTATCATAATGTAAATGTATGCTACTATGGAAGAACAATGGTTAATTTTAATAAAACTCAAACAGTCAGAAAAATTAACTTTCACCATATAAAAAAGGTTGTTGCAATTTTTACAGATGTTACTGATTGTGATAATGAACATACATTTACATCTGCATCCTAACTCAAACTACTACTGGCAACTCAATGTCAAATGTGCATTTCTAAAAGACAAAAAATGTATATTATTGCATATATATATATATATGGGCGTGTTTAAATATAATGGGGGGGGGGGCTCAGATTACCATGTGTGTACGTAGGGGGGGCCCATGAAAAAAAGGTTGGGAACCACTGCTTTATACTGTAGTAATACATACTATTGTCCTGCAAAAAATAAAAATCAGCATTTAATGATCATGATAACAATATAATATATTATAGTAATGTAGGCTATATAGAATTGTTATTAAAGTACCTGCCAAAAGTTTGGAAACATTACAATTATTAATGATTTTGAAATAAATATCTTCTGTTCATCAAGGCTGATTTTATCAAAATAAAGTTAAAAAAAATTATTTTATTTTTTTCAATTTTAATATATTATAAAATATGTTATTCCTGTGATGCAAAACAGAATTTTCTTCATCATTACTCAGTGTCACATGATCTTTTAGAAATCATTACAATTTATTTGACTTAAGAAACATTTCTGATTATTATCAATGTTGAAAACAATTTTGCTGCTTCATGATGAGGAGTAATTAATGACAGAATTTTGATTTTGGGGTGAATAACCCTTTAATGCTGAGAGTTTTTTTTAAATGAAATAGGGTTTTAATGACAAATAATATTAAAATATATAATGATTAGGAGTGGGAGAAAAAAATTGATTCTCCGATGCATCGTGATTCTCTCTTCAACGATTCAGAGCTTGGGTTTTCCCGCATACGGCACGTGTGCGCGCTAGAGACGCGGCGGGTTTGAGACACGTGAGCATTGCTTGACAGTGTGTGCTTCCACCCGCCGTGCTTTACTTTAGATATGCTTTCATTTCTGCCGTGTGGAATGCAGCACTATTAGATGCACGGAACTCACACCCGACAGACTTTCACAGCGCTTTGTGTTTGTTTGTCCTGAAGCTCGAGCGCGGCTGCGGTTAAATACACTTTTTCAAATACTTTTATATGAAATTGATGTAAACACGGTCAGTCATCTGTGCGTGCAGCCACGGTCTATGATCTCATCAGTAATAATCAAACAGCAATAATGCTGAGGAAAAAAGAAAAACCCATAACTATTGTCTGTGAACTTTCGGATACTTAACCCCTTAACTGTCACCCCCCCCATTTGTGAACATATACGTAAAAGTGCACTATCCAAACTTAAACTCTTATAATTTATGAATTTTTGGAATACAGACATAAGGTTGGACTCTTTTTAAAGAAGACAATCAGCAGATTATTGCAGAAGTGGAATTATTTTAAAATATGAAAGTAACAAAGTTATAGAAGTTTAAATTTACTGTAAAGAAAATAAACAGTATTCATTTTTTTTTATATTTTATATAAAATAAATATTTTACATAACAGGTTTTACTCTAAAATTGATATAAAATTAAAGCCTTATGTCTGAATAAGTTATGTTCCAAATTTGAAGTTGATATGAAAAAAATTGAGGTTCCTGTGAGATTTTATTTATGGCATCATACCACAAACAGCCACCGGGTGCCGCCAAACTCCTTTTTTTTTTTGATGCATTTTTCAGTCATGTCTAAATTTCTCTGTCAATATTACTCTGACCACAAAAAGATATGGAATCCTGAGACTCAGACCTTTCCGACGATATGTATTTTGTCAAGATTATAAAAAGTTTTGATTCTAAAAGACCGTAATGCATTGTGTAATATGACACTTGACTCCGCCCACTAAGGGGGAGGAGTCCGCCAAAAGATGCATTGTGTAATATGACACTTGACTCCGCCCACTAAGGGGGAGGAGTCCGCCAAAAGATGCATTGTGTAATATGACACTTGACTCCGCCCACTAAGGGGGAGGAGTCCGCCAAAAGATGCATTGTGTAATATGACACTTGACTCCGCCCACTAAGGGGGAGGAGACCGCCAAAAGAATTTAAAGTACCGTTTCCATGGTAACACAATATCCGATTTCAAAATGGTTTTCACAGGATGAAGAGATTTTAAGCTTTCAAATGATATTTATGATGATTACTAAAATATTAGATAGGGAAAAAAGACAATGAAAAAAAGAGCGCCAAGCGTCCCACAGGTGGAACGTAGAACACTTATTTTAAATAAGTAATTGTTTTAAAAAGTAGCCTGCTTATATAATAATAATAAAAATTAATAAAGTAAATTTTGCACAAAATAAATTTGATATAAAATGTATATGAAAATGTAGCCATGTGCAGTAATATTGAAAACTGAGAATGTGACGCATGGTGATATTGAGTTATAATGATAATCATAACTGAATTGAATCGTGAAACCAAGATTCACAGCCCTACTGTTAAGACTGCAGTACTGACATAAAGAGAAGCCAGCTATAAACAAAAAGCATAGAAACTGCCATTTTGGTTCAGATGTACAGATGTATTTGCACAGCAGAAGAATTAATTGGGGAAAGAATGTAGATCAAGAATCGCTTTTGAATCGGATCGTGACTCCCGGAACCAGAATCGGATCGGGAAGAGCCTGAAGATTCCCAGCCCTAATAATGATATTAAAATATGAAACGGTAATACTAACTGTCCGGACTTTTATAGTGGTTTATCGTTCATCTCAACTAGAAGTCATACTGTATCTAGACATGACCGTGAATAATTGTTTATTACAAATTATTTAATTTTTTGAATGTATTTTAAGAATAGTTCTCCCATCCGCTGGTCACACATCACAACACACTGTATGCTGCGTCACAGACGCGTGTGGTCTCTGATGTAAACAAGCCCGGATGAGAAGCACATGGTGGAGCGAGAGAGATGCGCAGATACACAGCCGTTACCCTGGAAACAGAGCAGCGGCGATACTCTCTAAATCATATTTAAATGATATAAATAGACATTCAGATTTGTGTATTCTATGGTGTTCATATTAAATATTTAGACTTAATAGGTTATTATTTTCTAACTTGTGTTTACGTTTTAATCTGGACTACAACATGCTTTAGGTCAGGGGTCAGGGGTCACCAACCTTTCTGTGAGTGAGGCTCTCTGAAGGGATAGAATGGTCTCAAGGGCTACTTGTTTGATATACTCCAAATAAATAAATAAATATGATAAATATCATTTTATTTATCATTGTCACATATACATACATGACATTGTTTTCTCACAAGCATTTTCAATGATTTTATCAATACAGAAAAATATTTCAGAAAAATTTATAAAAATAGGCTATACATCACAATATATTTTTTTCCATGTCATACAATATTGATATTTATCATGATATTAATTTACCATTAATGGGGAAGGAAATGCTTTCCACGTGTTTGTTAGACCTTGAGAATGAAGGTAAACATAACTTTACTCACAATTAAATTCCTTTTTAATTTTTCCCTAAATTATGTTTATTTTCCTTTTGATTTTTTATGGATTCTGTGTTTTATGATTCAGTATAAAAAAAAGTGCATTTTCATTTTATCAGATAAGATGCTGCACAACGGAACCGTTTAAATTATTAATAATAAAAAAATAACTTGGTTGTATGATATTCCTTAAAATTATATAATTAATATTATTATTATTACTATGAGAATTGCATTTTAGTATACAGTAGTAATATAATCAGTCAAAATATATTACAAAAGTCAAATATATAATATATATAATCTATACAAAAGTTAAACTGGGCTTTTATTTTGGCGGTTTGTCGTGAAGGTCTTTCAGTTTTGGTTTAGCGTGTATTTGACGGTAATTTTTCTCAAATGAAACTGCATAAAGTACGGTGTGTGATACTGTAAATTCAGGTATCGATCCGATACCGAGTAAATACAGGACCTGTATCGCCGATACCGATACTTGTCATTTAAAAAAAACAACAACATACATTTAAATGACCAACAACAATTAAAATAATTAACAATATTAATGTTGATATGACTAATATTATATTCACCTTAAAGCTACGTGGATATTATTTGCCTTTCTAAAAGGACTTTACTTGCAGAGGAGCCCAGAACATGAAAGCAATGCACAGTTTCATGTTAAGTATTTTCCTCCCATAGAAAAGAGTTATAGAAATAATTAACGTGGCTTAAAGGGGTGGTTGATTGGTTTTTTTCTAGGCTTGATTATGTTTATGGGGTGCAGTCAAACATGTGTTCATGCTAAGTTTTTAAAAAACGCATTATTTTTCACATAATTTACCTTAATTCCACACCTCTCTGCCCCTTCTCTGAGAAACACCCCGATTATTTCCTGGTTTTATGAAGCCCCTCCCTCAGAAATATGTGAAGGGCTCTGATTGGTTAGCTGGCTCAGTGTGTTGTGATTCGCTAAACCGCCTCTACTGCGCCCCTCAGCTCAACGGCATGTGCTCCGGTTGTATTGTAAACAATGTTTAATCTGTGTGAAAATTCTTACTTTATACATATTTGGTGTATTACTTTATTGTAGCTATGTAAATGTTCAGTTCTTTTTGTTATAAGAAAAAAGTTATTAAACCGGTTATATTTCATGACAACACTTTTTTGCAACTAAATTTCAATACTGTGATAATATTGTATACCGTGATAAAAGCATCAGCAATTAATCACAACATGAAAATGTGATACCTTCATATGCATAACTGTATCATTGTGTGTGTGTGTGCGAGCGCGAGTGTGTGTGTGTGTGCGAGTGTGTGTGCGTGTGTGTGCGTGTGCGAGTGTGTGTGTGTGCGTGTGCATGTGTGAGAGCGTGTGTGTGTGTGAGAGAGCATGTGTGTGTGTGTGTGTGCGTGTGCGAGTGTGTGTGTGTGCGTGTGCATGTGTGAGAGCGTGTGTGTGTGTGAGAGAGCATGTGTGTGTGTGTGTGTGCGTGTGCATGTGTGAGAGCGTGTGTGTGTGTGTGAGAGAGCATGTGTGTGTGTGTGTGTGAGAAAGCATGTGTGTGTGTGTGTGTGTGTGTGTGAGAGAGCGTGTGTGTGTGTGCGTGTGAGAGCGTGCGTGTGTGTGAGAGCATGTGTGTGTGTGTGAGTGCGTGTGAGAGAGCGTGTGTGTGTGTGAGAGCATGTGTGTGTGTGTGTGTGAGAGAGCATGTGTGTGTGTGTGTGTGTGTGTGTGTGTGTGCGTGCGTGCGTGCGAGAGCATGTGTGTGTGTGTGTGAGCATGCGTGCGCGCGTGTGTGTGTGCGCATGTGTGCGTGCGTGTGTGCATGTGTGCGTGCATGTGTGTGTGCGCATGTGTGTGTGTGTAGCCCAAACACAGAGATAAACGACAACAACAAACTCCAAAACATCAACAAGAAGAGGAAACATTTTCAAGACAAAAATGGCCACTAAGTACAGATCTCAGGAGAGACAGAGACATAAGCCCCGTTTACACTGTCAGTTAAATGTGACCCAATTCTGATTTTGTGCTCATATGTGACACAGATCGGATCTGTTCTATGACAGTGTAAACAGGAAAAAAACACATGCATTCAGATATAGCGAGATCGGATTCAGACCTCATTCATATGTGGAAATAAATCGGATATAAATCAGATATGTGCCGATGCGACTCATGTAAACGGGCAGATCGGATTTTCTGAGGCATCTCGTTCTGTATGTCATTAAAACTTGACAATTTGGTACTTCTCCGCGGTTTAATGACGTTATGTGGGACCCATGCTGGCAAAATGAGTGTAAATGCGCACGGGCTGTTTTGAGCTACAGGCAAAAAAATAAAAAAATAAAAAGTGAATATTGTCGATTTTAGTCGAATTTGAGATTTTCACAAAAATTAGTTCATTAAGACCTCGTTTAGCTATCCCAATACTCCAAATAGTAATTAAACATCTAAAAGTATCTTTAATTGTATATTTTCTGAGAGGATTACCTTTTCTCCGCTCGCTTCTCGTGCTGACTGTCATCTGAAGAGCGTGCGATCCCCATAAATACACAGAATTACAGTATTTCAGTATTCACGCAATCATAATCTGTTCTGTCTTCAGTGAACGCTTGATGAGGAAAAACATCTGATGCGTAACTTTATATGATTCGTGCGTTACAGTAGGCCGTCTGTCTCAATGCTATCTATCAATAAAAGAAAAGAGTAGCCTAGTTTTAATAATCAATATATTTGTAATGAACACACTGAAGAGATTTTTACATTTGATCATTTGTTTTTCGTAGGCTATATGAATGCTTTTGTTTAGATGTAAAATGATAAAGGTAATGCATTATTTGTTTCTTTCTAGACTATTTGTTCCTATAGGCTACAGTTGTTTTTTTTTGCATCTGTTCTTAAATAATATGGAATGATAAAATAAAAAACAGCTATATTGTGATTATTAATATAGTAGCCTAATTATTAATAAGAAAAGAACTGGAGGAAAACTTTAATCTTTCTCATAATCAACCTTGCTGATATCGACTTTAAACGGGTGTAGCAGGCATTTTTTTGTGCGATTCCAAAAAATCATACATAATTTTGAAGGTCTTTTAATGGAGAATATGAAAATAAACATAACTAATCTTTCAGATTTGCTGGACTGTTTTGTCAGCACAGGTCACATTGTTCTCGTGTGGAGGCGCTAGATGACAACAACGCATGCGCGATGCTTCAGAAGCTATAGCAAGTGTAAACACATGAGTCAGATATGGGTCACAATTGAAAGAACGTGTAAACGGACAGACAAACAAATCTGAATTGAGCATCAAGACCTGCAGAGTAAACGAGGCCATAGAGGAGGACGGTGAGCGTTCTGACTCAAGTACTCGAGTAAAATCACACACACACACACACACACTCTCTCACACACACACACACACACACTCTCTCACACACACACACTCTCTCTCACACACACACTCTCTCTCTCACACACACACTCTCTCTCTCACACACACACTCTCTCTCACACACACACTCTCTCTCACACACACACACACTCTCTCTCACACACACACACTCTCTCTCACACACACACACACACACACACTCTCTCTCACACACACACACACACACACACACACAATCTCTGGCTCTCTGTCTGTCCAGCTGGTTCAATCGTCTAAACACACAAGCTTGATCACATGATCATAAACGCAAACATACACAGAATGCTATTAATAAAGGAATGATGCAGTGCCAGTGAAGCGCTGTGTGTGGTCATGTGATCACTCCAGTACAGTGAGCTCTTCAGGAACCAGGGGAATGTGACGTGAGCAGTGCATGATGGGATTGATGACATCACTCACGTCATGTCCAGGCTGCTAACGCCTTCATGTCTGACTCATCTCTGCCTGACATACAGCAGAACAAACACCGCTAGCGCTCGCTCACTCCGGCCGTGTGTCCAGACGTTTATGGAGGTCACCTTTCTATTAATGGTACAAACGGAGGAAGAGCAGATGCTGTTTCTAATGAGAAGATTGTCAAACATCAGATCTCACGGGTCGGCCTGTCTCAGTGTTTCTGATAAAGCGTGTGTGTGTGTGTGTGTGTGTGTGTGAGAGAGAGAGTAACAATCCTAAGAGCTCACGGGTCACAACACACACACACACAATCAAACACAACGTCATCTTGATCCGCTGCCATTGCTCTGCTGCAGAAACACAGCTTTACTACTCATTCTAACCAGACGATTCCAGCAAAAACAGAGCTTCTCGTCTTAACGGTACAGTACAGTACAATTCAGCATCCAGCTACAGTCATCAACAATACCTCCGAACAGATCCATCAGAACCAGCTCTGAACATCATCAGGTGGATCAGGCTCTGTTTAACTCAGTCCAGACCCTTGAGTCCTGCACAGTCTTCTGACTGGACTTCCATCATGTGCTCCACCTGCTCTAACGAGTCGACACACCGTCCAGAAACCTGCGGTCACCCTATAAGCAACGCTGAATCCCAGACAGTATTTAATACACAGCTGAAAACCCGTGAGCACTTCACTACTTCCAGCTGCATCTTTAAAGGAAACATATTAAGCCCCTTTTTACAAGATGTAATATAAGTCTCTGGTGTCCCCAGAATGTGTCTGTGAAGTTTCAGCTCAAAACACCCCACAGATCATTTATTAAATCATTTTGAAAATGCCTATTTTGAGTGGAAGCAGAAACACTCTGATTTTCGTGCATGTCTCTTTAAATGCAAATGAGCTGCTGCTCTTCCCGCCCCCTTTCCAGACTAGAGCTGCTTCAGCTGGTACCTGCTAAAAACATCTGTTTTGGTTCTGATTATCATGTTTATCACACTGAAATCATGCGTTTTAAACCATATTAGTTTAAACTTCTGATATATGGTTTTCTGAGTGCACCCCCCCGAAGCACATGGACAGAAAGCGTCTGTCACAGCATGTGAGTACTAAACTAAGTTCTCATTCACACACAAGATTACATTAAAAACACACACGAGTTACAAAAACAGTCAGTTATGTCTGAAGGTAAACAGCTGGGAAATGAATCACATGATTATTTTAGATCTGTGTGGCAGCAGCATACAGTAAATAAATCACTAAATCCACTGCTCTGTTGTCTCCTCTGAGGCTGGGACTCTAAACAGTGTTCTGTAGGGCTGGGTATCGAGTTCGATACTTTTTAGGCACCGACCGAATTGCCTCGATACCACCGAGTATCGAAAAACGTCTTGTCGTTCGGTACCAAATTTCGATACCTAAGGGGTTAATCTCATCAACATCAGTGAGGCAATACCTGCAGCACTAGGTGTGTTTGACTAGAAGCGACGCGGCGCTGATCGATCAGTGTTTGACATCCGCGAGAGCGATTCAGAACCGTACGGAGCAGTCTGCTCTCTATATCGCGCGGTTCGTTTACTACACACACTGAAGCGCGCTCGCGGCTCGCGGTCTGCCGTCTAAATGAGGACATAAACACATGAACAACATCCCCAGAACTGTTCTGAGAGTCACTTCATCAGCATTTTACCACTTGAGTAAAACAAGCATCATATCATATACACACAGAACTGTAAAGCTATTCACGGCAACCCTTCAAAATAAAAGTCCGGTTTAATTTGGAAGACACTGCGGCAGAAATATATTAATATTATTCAGCAGACAGTACATACTGCTACTACTAGGCTATTATTAAAATTATTAAAACCTTTTTTTTAAGTAATCACACAACATTTCTTCCATGTTTTAATTTTAATAGTAAAATTTTGTTTGCCAAAATAAATAAGTTTGATTTTCAATAATTTAAAAGATAAATGAAATTAATGTTTTATGCCTTCATTTGAAAACCAGATACAGAATTTCTGAGGAAAAATAAAACCTTTCATAAGGATATTTTAAGAATAAATTTGAAGTAGTTTTTATGCATTCAAATAATTAGACCTACTACAACACAGAATTTAATAACAATAAAACATATGGTGAAAGAAAATAAAACACCCACTTACGAGTGTAAACTGAAAACTATTTGAGCTTTATTAAAATTATTTGCACTGATTTATTGTGTTGGATATATATCAAGCAACGCTGAATCCCAGACAGTATTAATACACAGATGAACACTCTTCCAGCTGCCTCTTTAAAACACTACTGTATTACTAGCGGTTTACCCTACTGTAATCTAGGGCTCTACGACCTACTGTAATCTAGGGCTCTATGACCTACTGTAATCTAGGGCTCTACGACCTACTGTAATCTAGGGCTCTACGACCTACTGTAATCTAGGGCTCTACGACCTACTGTAATCTAGGGCTCTACGACCTACTGTAATCTAGGGCTCTACGACTAGGGCTACTGTAATCTAGGGCTCTACGACCTACTGTAATCTAGGGCTCTACGACCTACTGTAATCTAGGGCTCTACGACCTACTGTAATCTAGGGCTCTACGACCTACTGTAATCTAGGGCTCTACGACCTACTGTAATCTAGGGCTCTACGACCTACTGTAATCTAGGGCTCTACGACCTACTGTAATCTAGGGCTCTATGACCTACTGTAATCTAGGGCTCTATGACCTACTGTAATCTAGGGCTCTATGACCTACTGTAATCTAGGACTCTATGACCTACTGTAATCTAGGACTCTATGACCTACTGTAATCTAGGGCTCTACGACCTACTGTAATCTTATACAATTTAACATTAATTTATTAAAAGTGTAACAAAAATGACATGTTTAGGGCCGTATGAAATGTTTTATTTTTTCCCTCCTTATGTTTTATTGTTACCAAATTCTGTGTTTTAGTCTAATTATTTGAATGCATACAAACTATTTTTATTTATTCTTACAGTAGCTTTATGAAATGCCCCCCCCCCTCGGAAATTCTGTGTTGTGTATTTAAATTTTACTGATTATCAGATGAAGCCATAAAACATTGATTTAATTTATATTTTAATTAATTAATAAATAATTTTTTGGCAAATAAAAGGGATTTACTATTAAAATTAAAATATTTATACATGATGACGTATCAACACATTACGATCATCTGGGGCCTCGTGAACGAACATTGTTTCATAGAGTGCAAATGTACACAAAAAATATCACATTTATTAAATCAGATGGTGCACACATAAAAACCAACAGCAGAATCGTGTGCATACATTGATTTCTAAATACTAATGTGCAACATGTACTTTTGTCCCCCATGCTGTGTGTGCAGCACTGATCTGTTCTTTACTCGTTCGTTTGCTGATGTTTGATCGTCTCGCGCTCGTGTAACGTCACCCAGCGGTGCGTCTACTAACCTGAGTGTGGAAGTTTGCCATAGTAGTCGTCTCGATGTCCTTCTTCCCCAGGATCTCCATCTTGACGGGCGAGGTGGGGAAATTAGTAGAGAAGTACTCCAGGAAGTCTGGGAGGTAGGAGGCGGCGCCGTGAATCACGCCCATCACGTAGTTAGCGGCTCCGTCCTGGTCCTCGCTAAACGATAGCGTCACAAACTCCTGCGCGAACCTCTGCATCTCCACAGGAGACAGAACAGACAGCTCCTTGCTGTAGGCGTGAGCCACCAGAGCGCCTCCGTTGGGCTGATGCTCCACGTGAACCAGACAGCCGAACTCCAGCCGGTCCAGGCCGGGCAGTTTAGCGGCTCTGGCCTCGCCGTCGCTGTTCTCCTGCTTCAGGCCGCTGACGGAGCTCAGAGCGCCGCCCTGCTGGACCGGAGGCGGCGGCGGCTTGAATTCTGAGACAGATTTGGGGAGATCAGAACACACCGTCTGGATAGATTTGCTGTACATCTTGGGCCGCTTCCGCTTTTCACCTTCTTTGTGTTTCTTTTTCTTTTTCTTCTTGATCTTTTTCATCAGCAAATCCTCAGCGGAGTCGATCTTCGGCTTCTCTCGGTCACCTACAGCACAGGAGAGAGATGATTAACCTACAGAAACATCCTCAGAACGAGTGATTTAGCCTCCTAGCAAACAGCAGAGCTAATGAAGGTGAATCAGTCGAGGTCTGTAAATCTCCAGAGAGCTTCAGATCAGCGAGACGTCTGTGAGACGTGAGCTTTTGTTATTCACGACTGATGTTTGAGTAAATCCGCTAGTTAAGCACTCATTCAGAGACAACTAGCAAAAACAATTATCCCACATGTCCACCAGCATCACAAATGTGTCCCTGGAGCACAAAAGCAGTCATAAGTAACACAGGTATATTTGTAGCAATAGCCAACAATACATTGTATGAGTCAAAATTATCACCTTTTCTTTTATGCCAAAAATCATTAGGATATTAAGATCATGTTCCATGAAGATATTTAGTAAATTTCACACCGTAAATATATCAAAACGTAATTATTGATTAGTAATATGCATTGCTAAGAACTTTATTTGAACAACTTTAAAGGTGATTTTCTCAATATTTAGATTTTTTTGCACCCTCAGATTCCAGATTTACAAATATTGTACGATCATAACAAATCATACATCAATGGAAAGCTTATTATTCAGCTTTTTCAGATGATGCATAAATCTCAATTTTAAACAAACTGACCCTTATGACTGGTTTTGTGGTCCATGGTCACAAATAATAGACACTAATAGAACAAGTACAGAATCTAACTGACCTCGATGACCACGAACACAAACTCTCTTCAGAGACGAGCAGAAAACATCACGTTCACACGATCATCAGAACTAAACTAACACAGTTATTTTACATACATATACATATATTTTGTCATGTGAATAAAAATCGAGATGCAAAACAACAACGCTCCTTTCATTAATGATGTGATTAGTTAGTTTAGTCACCAGTTGTGTACTAACGATGGTGTGTTAAACACAATCTAGAGCTGACCGTGTGTTTCTATGAATGAAGCACAGATGAGAGTTAATCAGCTGATGTGATAAACACTGACGTTACTGATCACGACTGCATCTGTGCCGTGTACATATCACTGTTTTAAAATATTTCTGATTGCTTAAAAAATAAAAGTTTCAACACATGACCCAAACACAGTCGATTCAATCTTACAAGTGGATCCATATGCTAAATGTTTTATAACATCATTATTATTAACCGATTATGAATGGTGTCACATGATCAAGTCAGTAAAGTGACTGAATGTACTCGATCGGTCCCGATGTTCGGCGCGGATTATCTGGTAATGTGATCGAATCTTGCACCTCCCGATCTGCTCGTACACAAATCAGGGTCAAATCAAACATGTTAGATATTTAGGATTTAAATCGGGATGATGACGGCTATATGATTACGTCAGTACATTCACAATAGCCAATGCGCGACCGCAAAACAGCTGCTGTATGGCTCTGTTAGATAGTGCAGACGGAGGAAACTGCTTCCTGAAGTGTTATAGTAACATGACTGTCTGTATAATGTGTCGAAAACATATCAGTAAGGAGAAAGCAGCGCTGAGGTGAAATCACCCTCAGTTTTGAATGTACCGGGTGAGTGCAGAAACCTGCTAGCATGCTAGCTAACATATGTAAACATCACTGAAATATCAATGACGATCTGCAGCGTGAGATCACGTGAGGCGCTCCCTCCGGCATGATAATCTTAATAATATCTTGTAGTGTGCGACGCGCCACAGTTTTCAAATCTTGTAGTGTGTGCATGTTTAAGATTTGATGGAAGATAATCTGCAAAGATTCTCCTTATGTGTGTGCTGCAGCCAGATTTCATAAACGGTTATGATTGTAAAACTCCTGTAGTGTGAGCCAGGCTTAAGCGAGTTAAATATTAAATCATCACATTTGCATTGCATCCCCACATTAGATGATAAAATAATTGTGATATTGATACGTCAATGTGTTTGACCATTTATTAAATAAGCAATAAGGTATGAGAGGTTTAGTCATATTTTGTGTGACACAGTCACATAACTAATCTAAAATGAAGCACAACAACCAGGGCTTTTTTGGCTGAAACATTATACTGCGCTAGTAATAAATTTGGATTTGTGCAGTGATGATAACATCTCATCTCATATGAAAATATCTGATATTAACATTCAGAATAAAGTTCCAGTAGAAGAGTGTTTTTGAGCAGATTCACTCTTTCAGTGACCAGCATCTGTTTAGGATCCCAACATATGTTAATAATACATTCTAACTATTAAAATGATAAATGATGTTCATGTCAAGAAGTGAACCCGAGTTTCAGATTCAGAGCGCGGGTCAGAGGTCAAACGCAGGTGAACGTGAGTGTTGTGAATTATGATTGACAGATCGCTCACCTTTCTGCAGGATCTTCACGTCTCCATTCTCTCTCTTCATCTCCATCATCAGCTTATGTTTTCTTTTCTCCTTCATCTCTCTGTCCTTCTCTCTCTCTCTCTTCTCGTCTCGGTCTCTGGGTTTCTCTTTGAGAGTGTGATCTGTAGGAGAAAGAGACACATTGGACAGTTAGAAGAAACCAAAGCATTCACTGATGTCATGTTTCTCTGGTTCTGGTCTAAAGCGCCGTACAGAAGGACACACGAGTGAACGACGGCCTGCTCAAAGACACAATGGTGAAAGTTAGCGTCTTTAACTAGTAGTCACGTTCCCCAACAGGCTCTCAGAGTATATTTTCATACACCTGGATAAACGCTCATGAAACGTAAGGTTTGAACACATCCTCACGATCCTCGTACAAACACACACATCACGTTCACGCAGAAGGTTTGCGATGTCCTTCGTGTACATCAACAAGCTGCCAGGGTAAAATAATGAGTTATCATGAAGACTAACTGCACAGATTGTGAAACGAAGATTATAAAACACTAAACATACTGTTGTGGAAGCAGGTAAACAGACAGAGACGG
>CM049849.1:29091970-29094470 GCA_027422415.1 Schizothorax lantsangensis | reverse complement strand
CATTTTAGTGTAATTTTCACTAATAACTGCAACTGATTTATATTGTATTCATAACTTCACTGTTATCCAGCGGTCACATCATGTTTACTCACTCTATGACCACACTCAACAAAACTCAATATATGTGAATTCATATATTAATACTAGACACCTTAAACATAACGTGTACCAAAAATCTGTATCATATCTTTATGTTAACAGCCTTTAGTTTCAGAGCTTTGATGCAGTTATCATCTTCTCAAGATTATGTTCTGATCATGTGACCATCTGCTCTGATCATGTGACCATCTGCTCTGATCATGTGACCATCTGCTCTGGTCATGTGACACACTGTACATATTTAATTGAGACTCTTTATTGTTTCCATATCTGCAGGACGTCACTAAAACATCAGGTTTCAGAGCTTTATAAATGAACACCTGTGTTACGGTCACTATAGTGAGCGCTGGGGTTAAAAGGGTTAACATTCAAATAAAGCTGTGTTCAAACAATGCTGCAAGTGAATTAAATTTTTTTTTGTAATAATATGTTCATTGTAATAATAAAAATCATCTCTTTGTGTAAACAGTAAAGAATTAACGGAGCAGCCGGCGGCGTCTGTGGATGTCAAGGTGTCACAAACCCACACTGACACTGTTATGTTAATACTACACGCATATATTAATATCATAAATAACGCAGCTCACGCTGGTTTCTAGTGCTGCACACACTCAGGTCAGAGATGACGGGTGAAAGCGGGACACCGAGAGATTCAGTAAGAACAGAAGTCTGCAGGAAGTGCTGATGAACCGGAAGTGTTTAGCTGATAATATGATGTGGTTTAATTAAGACTCGGGTTTACGTCTCGCGCACAGCGTTCAAAGTTCCCTCGACCGCGGATGAGAGTGAACGGACGAGCTCGACACACGCAGCGCCACCGAGTGCCCTCGCTCCGGCTCAACACACACTTCTGATGACGGAGTGACGTACCGGTCTTTGGAGGACTAGCAGGAGCTTGTGTGTCTGCAGACGTCTGTGAAGAGAAGAGACAGACGTTAAAGCTCTGGTTCTCAGTCGCTCGCAGCAGAAACAGACTCAGTCTCACCTCGTCTGAAGACGCTTCGGCCGGCGGCGGCTCATCTGCAGGATCTGAATGAACACGAGGGAAACGTTACAGTTCAGACAGACATGAGAACGAGCGGCTCTCTGATGACACACTCTCTCTCTCTCACACACACACACACTCGCTCTCTCACACACACTCTCTCTCACACACACTCTCTCTCACACACTCTCTCTCACACACTCTCTCTCACACACACTCTCTCACACACACTCTCTCACACACACACTCTCTCTCACACACACTCTCTCTCACACACACTCTCTCACACACACTCTCTCACACACACACACACACACACACAGGCTACAGAGATTCATCATTAACACAGATGCACTAAAACAACCGGGCATGCTGGGAAACAAGCCTTTATCTACATACTTATTGAAAAGCATTCGGTCAAAACAACTTTTTGTCATTTATATTTCAGAACGATCACTTCAGTCGCTGCGAGACGTAAGGTTCACTGTGTGTGTGTGTGTGATTGTGTGTGTGTGTGTGTGTCATGAAACTGATGTTCACCAAGAGCAACCAGATGAAACTAGCACACAATAAACCGCAGTAAATGGTCACTGTCTGGATTCTGTGCTCAGTGGAGCAGGATCCCGCTCGACTACAGAAGCAGGAAGAGCCGCGCTGTGCTTCTGTCTCAGAGCCTCTGCTGCCCTCGTGTGGCTGGACACAGTAAAGACGCACCTGTGGCCATTAGGAAGGACTCAGCGGTTCGCTCAGGAACAGGCGGGGGCCAATCTTCACTGTCGTCACAGTCTGGGGCAAAAAGAGCACCGTTACCAACCAGAGCTCTCTCACACACACACCGCTGAACGCAGCATCAACACCTGACACGAGCCCGGACCCCCGATCATCACACTGTCATCATGCCTTCAGCCCCACAAACCTACCGAGTGCCCTAGACAGGCAGCATTAGCACAGCTCAGAGGCAGAAAACAAGCTGCATTTGATCAGGTGACCAAAAGATCCCAGGAGCATCTCTGCACACACACACACACACACACACGCATGCACACACACACACTCACGCATGCACTCACACACACACGCACACACACACATTCACACGCACACACACACGCACACACACACACGCATGCACACACGCACACACACACACGCATGCACACGCACACACACACACGCATGCGCACGCACACCCACACACACACGCACACCCACACGCACACACATACACACACACACACACACGTGCGCTCACACACATATATACGGCCAGATCAGCTGACAGAACTTAAAGGGACTGAAAGAAAATCAGGAAAAGGTGCTTCTGTTCCGAGAGAACCGTGGATTACACAGCCGTCCACTTCCTGAAGACCGGACTCACAGCGACACAGAGCCGTCACAGTGATGCTCGAATCGGTC
>CM049849.1:29081970-29086970 GCA_027422415.1 Schizothorax lantsangensis | reverse complement strand
AGAGGAAAGCGAGTGAAGAACGTGTTTGAGTCTGTGAGGAGAAGCTTCTACGACTAAAACACAGAATCAACACTGAAATCACTCTTACCCGCCCCATCTCAAACTCTCGACACGCCATCATGATGACCTGCACAACAGAAGTCATGTTACTTACGAGAACACACGCGCACGCACACACACACACACACACACACAGAGATACAGACGCACACACACTCTCACACTCTCTCACACACACTCTCTCTCTCACACACACTCTCTCACACACACACTCTCTCACACACACACTCTCTCTCACACACACTCTCTCTCTCACACACACTCTCTCACACACACACTCTCTCACACACTCTCTCACACACACACTCTCTCACACACACACACTGCAGTCTCTCTGTGGCAGCAGATTCACTCACCGTGACCTTGTACTCCCAGATCATCCTCCAGAAGTCCAGCACGGTGTTGGACAGCGGCCCCTGAGTGGCGATGTAGGCCTCCGGCCCGCCGATGCCCTGAACACACACACACACACACACACACACACACACACACAGGATCAGATCTGACCTAACACACGGCTTACAGTCCTGACAGACTCATCAGACAAGACAGAAGAAACACTTGAGTTCAAGAGTCAAGCAGCCAACAGTCCTGTGTGAGTTTTGAGGAGCGTAATTATGATCTCACTGATATGTGTGTATTCTCACACACAGACACACACAGGCTCTACAGAGACAGGAAAGGCCACAGAAAAGCACAGGAAGTCTTCAGTACCTTGATGAAGTTTGCATTGATGTAGTCGGTGTCCTGGTTGGATGTTTTTAACGTCACCTTCACACGACTGTGATCGACTGACGAGCAAGAGAAAGACATCATGTCAGCAGATACTCACACACACACACACACACACACACACACACACACCTCACAGACTCCAGATCAGACTTCATCATGAACAAACATCAGTCACATGACCTCTGACGCTCTCAGGCCCTTCACTTCAATCACATGACAGGATGGGCTAGCATTAGCGTTAGGTTAGTGCTGGATTGGTCGTTTACTCACATGGCAGAATGTCTTTATATCGGTTTTTCTTCACGTTTTCCTCCTGCTCTCCAACATTAGTGGGGTAGATCTTCTCTGTTCTATATTTGGTTGATAATCGACGTAATCTCTGTAAAAGACACAGAAACAGCCTTAAGAGCAGAGAAAGATTACATTTAGACAGACATTCACATCAGAAATACATCCAACAAACAGCTAAAGCTGTTCAGATCTCTACATCCCAGCGGCTCTGATTCCACCCGACACACACACACACACACACACACACACACACACACACACACACACCCACCCACCCACGCATGCTCAAGCACACACACGCACACGCACACACACACTCACTCACACACACATGTGCACACACACACACACACACACCCACCCACGCACGCACGCACGCACGCTCACTCACTCACTCACACACACAAGCGCACACACACACTCTCAAGCGCAGACACACACACTCAAGCACGCACACACACACACACACACTCTCAAGCGCAGACACACACTCAAGCGCACACACACTCAAGCGCACACACACACACACTCACTCACTCACACACACACACGCACACCCACACACGCACGCACGCACGCTCACTCACTCACACAAGTGCACACACACACTCTCAAGCGCAGACACACACACTCAAGCGCGCACACACACACACTCTCAAGCGCACACACGCACACGAGCACACACACACTCTCAAGCGCACACACGCACACGAGCACACACACACACTCAAGCACACACACGCACACGCACACGCACACACACACTCACTCACACACACACACACACTCACACACACACACACACACACACACACACGCACACGCACACCCACACCCACGCACGCACGCACGCTCACTCACACAAGTGCACACACACACTCTCAAGCGCAGACACACACACTCAAGCGCGCACACACACACACTCTCAAGCGCAGACACACTCAAGCGCACACACGCACACGAGCACACACACACACTCAAGCACACACACACACACACGCACGCACTCACACGCACACACACACACACACTCAAGCGCACACACACACTGACTCTACGTGACTTTCGCGGGTTGGAATACTTTTGAATTAATTAACTCATGTTATGAGGCGAATCATCAGGTCATGTGATCCTCCATACGTGCTTTCAGTGATCACAAACCGCTTCAGACGGCGTTCACACCTGCGTTTAGTGCTGGTCAGTGATGGAGGGTAATGTGCAGATAACCTGCTTATATCTGCAGTAATGCTTTAGCACCAGACATCCATCGACTGCAGGAGGAACGTGTGCAAACAGAGCAGAGCTGACCTCAGATCAGCTGCAGGTTTAGACCATCAGTCCTTTATTCGTCTATGTGAGAACACCATGTTTCTGAATGTGATCGTATGTGTTATTGTGTGTTCATTTACATCACACACACACACTTCTTGTTACACTACATTAATCAACCCATCTCATAGACAGATCTTCACAGTCCTAACCCAGCCTCTGACTCCTAAACAATCTCTCACAGAAGCCTGTGCAAAACACCAGATTTAGACAGAAAGGTGATTATCATCACACACACACACACACACACTCTCCAGCCGGTCTTCTGCTGCAGGACACACACACACACAACAGGGCAGATATGAAGGTTTGGAGATCATGTGGACGTTTGTGTGAAAGTCTCGAGCTACAACAGTCACACAATGGATGTTCGTACCAAGCAGATTTATTCCTGCCAATAAACTACTAGTTGACTTGTGCGGCACACGTTCAAACATCACGTCTGTGTCTTTCTCCTCCTCCATGTGGCTCATCAGACACAGGAAGCTGCGAGTGTGTGTGTGTGGGCTGTGAGTGTGTGTGTGTGTGTGTGTGGGCTGTGAGTGTGTGTGTGTGAGTGTGTGTGTGTGTGTGTGTGTGTGTGTGTTGCGAGTGAGTGTGTGTGTGTGTGTGTGTGTTGCGAGTGAGTGTGTGTGTTGCGAGTGAGTGTGTGTGTGTGTGTGTGTGTGTGTGTGTGTGGGCTGTAATACTTCCTTTCCTGTCAGTGTTGGGGAGGAACAATGGCCGACGTGACACAGTTCTGCTGCGCTCTCTTCTCATTGGTCCATTTCCTGGTCCACCCCGTCAGAGCCGACGCCCACATCGCTGACGGACACGTCTCACACACACACACACTTTTTCTAAATGAGCCTGTCTCTGACGTCTATTGACCGAATGTCTATAACGACTACAGACAGACCCTGAAAGAAAACTGTAAAAACATGTTTCCTTTAAGAACGTCTCTAAAGGAAGTGTTTGACATTTGAGACACTCTGGAGACCATCTTCATCAAATCTGCAGCACATCTCACATAAAACACACACACACACACACACTCACACACTCTCACACTCTCACACTCTCACTCTCACACACTCTCACTCTCACACACAAACCACCGTCTGAAAGTTCATGAGAAGAGAGAGATGAGAGAAGGTCAGGCTGATCACTGACCAGTGGACTGTGTTCATCATGACTGAGATTCACTAAACACTCAGTCCTGCCACAACTAACCCAGCCTAACCCATCCTAACCCACCCGTCCTCTCTCTCGTCTCAGTGTCTGACCTGCTGTGATGTTTGAGCAGTTTCACACAAACTGAAACGCAGTGACCGGTGACCTCTGACCTCACGCTGAGTTCACACACAGACCAGTGAAGGTGTTTATGTGACGGAGTAAGCAGTGAACACACTTCGTCCTGAACCTGCTGTCTCTGTGACGCTCTGCTGAAGCCGGATGTGTTCAGTCCTCTCTCGCTCTGATGCTGTGGACTCTTGTGTCACACAGATACGTTTGGAAAGAGTCTGACAAGTTTTTCTGTCACTGGTCATCAGACGTGTGAATCAGCACCTTCAGAGCGTGTGTGTGTGTGTGTGAGAGAGAGAGAGACCGCAGGAAACACCTGGTCAGAGAAATCCACCACTTCTGAAGACCTGCGGCCAATTCAGAGCACAAGACCATTTACCACAGACACACACACACACACACACACACACACACACACACGAATAGAGAACGTAACATCACACACACACACACACACACACACTCACACACACCACAGACACACACACACACGAATAGAGAACGTAACATCACACAAACACACACACACACACACACACACACACACCACAGACACACACACACGAATAGAGAACGTAACATCACACACACACACACACACACACACACACACGAATAGAGAACGTAACATCACTCACACACACACACACACACACACACACGAATAGAGCATTTATCACACACACACACGAATAAAGAACTTATCACACACACACACACGAATAGAGAACGTAACATCACACACACACACACGAATAGAGAACGTAACATCACACACACACACACACACACACACACGAATAGAGAACGTAACATCACACACACACACACACACACGAATAGAGAACGTAACATCACACACACACACACACACACACACACACACACACACACACACGAATAGAGAACTTATCACACACACACACACACGAATAGAGAACGTAACATCACACACACACACACACACACACGAATAGAGAACGTAACATCACACACACACACACACACGAATAGAGAACTTAACATCACACACACACACGAATAGAGAACGTAACATCACACACACACACACACACGAATAGAGAACGTAACATCACACACACACACACACACACACGAATAGAGAACTTAACATCACACACACACACACACACGAATAGAGAACTTAGCATCACACACACAGACACACGAATAGAGAACGTATCACACACACACACACACACACACACAAGCAGCAGCAGAAATGAATGTGTCTGAACAGCACCAGACTGAAGCTGAAATTTTCTGAACTACGCAGACAG
>CM049849.1:29054470-29066970 GCA_027422415.1 Schizothorax lantsangensis | reverse complement strand
GCTGATCTGCAATCACTGCTTCTGTTCTGATCAGACAAACAGCCTAAAATCCCACCAGACCAGTTACAGACCACTTACAGACCAGTAACAGACCACTTACAGACCAGTAACTACAGAAAACATTCAGTCCTTCAGTGAATCTGTGTCCAGATGTGTGTGAGCGGCCGGGACTGAATATGTGTGTGTGTGTGTTTGATAAGGAGCATGTACACACACACACACACACACACACACACACACACATCAGACAGACAGACACACACACACACACACACACACACACCCCTTCAGTGAATCTGTGGCCAGATGTGTGTGTGAGCGGCCGGGACTGAATGTGTGTGTGTGTGTTTGATAAGGAGCATGTACACACACACGCACACACACACACACACACACACACATTATACACACAGACAGACACACACACACACAAACACATCATACACACACACACACACACACATCATACAGACAGACAGACAAACACACACACACACACACCTTCAGTGAATCTGTGTCCAGATGTGTGTGTGAGTGGCCGCCGGGACTGAATGTGTGTGTGTGTGTGTTTGATAAGGAGCATGTACACACACACACATCATACACACAGACAGACACACACACACACAAACACATCATACACACACACATCATACACACAGACAGACACACACACACACAAACACATCATACACACACACATCAGACAGACAGACAGACAGACACACACACACACACACACACCCCTTCAGTGAGTCAGTTAGTGAGAGGCCTGACTGATTGTCAAGTCAAGTCAAGTCACCTTTATTTATATAGCACTTTTAACAATACAGATTGTGTCAAAGCACTTAACAGTATCAAGTTGGAGGATAGAGTGTCAGTAATGTATAATAATAAGATTAAACACTCAATTTTCAGTTAAGGGCGTTTCATTATTGAATTCGGAGATGTCATTGTCTAGCTAAGTTTAGTTTAAATAGTATCTGTGAAATCAAATTTACTATAATCGCTAGAAATTAAGTGTCCCCAACTGAGCAAGCCAGAGGCGACAGCGGCAAGGAACCAAAACTCCCTCTGTGACAGAATGGAGAAAAAAAACCTTGGGAGAAACCAGGCTCAGTCGGGGGGCCAGTTCTCCTCTGGCCAGGATATTATTGTTTATTCATTGTTTACTTATTGTTTTAATTACATTTTTAAATGTATAAATGTATTATATTTCTATTTTTATATTGTTGCAATTTCTAACAATAATAGTATTATGTAGTTAGGTATTTTATTATTATATTTTTAATTATTTGTTTTATTTTTAGTTTTATTGTATTTTAGTCGAGGTCTTCACTGGGGATATGTCTCTGGGGCTCATCGCTGACGATCAGGGCTGCAGACATCTCCCGGCGCCGATCCACCATCTGATCCGGACACGGACTGAGAAACAGAATAAGAAAGAAACAACTATTAGCGTAGATGCCAATCTTCTTACGATGTAACGAGTACATCGTGTGTTATGGGAAGTGTTCCCGGTTCCGGTTGATCTAATTAATGCAGCCTAACAATCCTTTAACGGATTTGAATAATAGAAGTGTAGTAGTGTGTTAGGTGTATGTCAGGTTAAAGAGGTGGGTCTTTAATCTAGATTTAAACTGACAGAGTGTGTCTGCCTCCCGAACAGTGTTTGGTAGATTGTTCCAGAGTTTTGGTGCTAAAAAGGAAAAAGATCTGCCGCCCGCAGTTGATTTTGATATTCTAGGTATTATCAAATGGCCAGAGTTTTGAGAACGCAGCGGACGTGAAGGACTATAATGCGATAAGAGCTCACTCAAGTACTGAGGAGCTAAACCATTTAGGGCTTTATAAGTAATTAACAAGATTTTAAAATCTATACGATGTTTAGTAGGGAGCCAGTGCAGTGTTGACAGAACCGGGCTAATGTGGTCATACTTCCTGGTTCTAGTAAGAACTCTAGCTGCTGCATTTTGAACCATCTGTAATTTGTTTATTAAGCGTGCAGAACAACCACCCAATAAAGCATTACAATAATCTAACCTTGAGGTCATAAACGCATGAATTAATGTTTCTGCATTTGACATTGAGAGCATAGGTCTCAGTTTAGATATATTTTTAAGATGAAAAAATGCAGTTTTACAAATGCTAGAAACGTGGCTGTCAAAGGAGAGATTACTATTAAATAGCACACCTAGGTTCCTGACTGATGACGAAGAATTTACAGAGCAGCCATCAAGTGTTAGACAGTGTTCTAGGTTATTACTTGTGGGGGTTTTAGGTCCGATAATTAACACCTCTGTTTTTTCAGAATTTAGCAGTAAGAAATTACTCGTCATCCAGTTTTTTATATCGACTATGCATTCCATAAGTTTCTCAATTTGGTGTGTTTCACCAGGCCGTGAAGAAATATAGAGCTGAGTATCATCAGCATAACAGTGAAAGCTAACCCCGTGTTTCCTAATGATATTTCCCAAGGGTAACATATAAAGCGTGAAAAGTAACGGCCCTAGTACTGAGCCTTGAGGAACACCATACTGCACTTGTGATTGATATGATACCTCGTCATTCACTGCTATGAATTGATGGCGGTCAGATAGGTACGATTTGAACCATGCTAATGCACTTCCACTAATGCCAACAAAGTTTTCTAGTCTATTCAAAAGAATGTTGTGATCGATAGTGTCGAACGCAGCGCTAAGATCCAGTAGAACTAATAGAGAGATACAACCACGATCAGATGATAAAAGCAGATCATTAGTAACTCTAATGAGAGCAGTCTCAGTACTATGATACGGTCTAAATCCTGACTGGAAATCCTCACAGATATCATTTTTCTCTAGGAAGGAATGTAATTGTGAGGATACAACCTTTTCTAATATCTTTGACAAAAAAGGGAGATTCGAGATCGGTCTGTAATTAACTAGATCTTTGGGGTCAAGTTGTGGTTTTTTAATGAGAGGCTTAATAACAGCCAATTTAAAGTTTTTGGGGACATATCCTAATGACAATGACGAATTAATAATAGCCAAAAGAGGATCTATGACTTCTGGAAGCACCTCTTTTAGTAGTTTAGATGGAATAGGGTCTAACATACATGTTGTTGGTTTAGATGATTTAACAAGTTTATACAATTCTTCCTCTCCTATAGTAGAGAATGAGTGGAATTGTTCCTCAGGGGATCTATAGTACACTATTTGATGCGATAATATAGCTGACGGCTGCATGGTTACAATTTGATCTCTAATAGTATAAATTTTGGAAGTAAAATAGTTCATAAAGTCATTACTGCTGTGCTGTTGGGAAATGTCAACACCTGTTGATGCTTTATTTTTTGTTAATTTTGCCACTGTATTGAATAAATACCTGGGGTTATGTTTGTTTTGTTCTAAAAGAGACGAAAAGTAATCAGATCTAGCAGTTTTTAAAGCTTTTCTGTAGGATAGAGTACTTTCCCGCCAAGCTAAACGAAATACCTCTAGTTTTGTTTTCCTCCAGCTGCGCTCCATTTTCCGGGCTGCTCTCTTTAGAGTGCGAGTGTGCTCATTATACCACGGTGTTGGACTCTTTTCCTTAATCTTCCTTAAGCGTAAAGGAGCAACCGTATCTAAAGTGCTAGAAAAGAGAGAGTTCATAGTTTCTGTTACATCATCAAGTTGTTCTGAGCTGTTGGATATGCTAAGGAATTGAGATAAATCAGGAAGATTACTTACAAAGCAGTCTTTTGTGGTAGAAGTGATGGTTCTACCATATTTGTAAGAAGGAGTTGAATTTACAGCTTTAACTATATGGAGTTTACACAAGACTAGATAATGATCTGATATATCATCGCTTTGCTGCAGAATTTCAACACCATTAACATCAATTCCATGTGACAGTATTAAATCTAGAGTATGATTTCGACTATGAGTAGGTCCTGAAACGTGTTGTCTAACCCCAATAGAGTTCAGAATGTCTATGAATGCTGATCCTAATGCATCTTTTTCATTATCAACATGGATATTAAAATCACCCACAATTAGGACTCTATCTGCAGCCAGCACTAACTCTGATAGAAAATCAGCAAATTCTTTAATAAAGTCTGTATGGTGCCCTGGTGGCCTGTATACAGTAGCCAGTACAAACGTCACGGAGGATTTATCATTAATACTTTTTTCTCTAGATAATTTTATATGAAGCACCATTACTTCAAAGGAGTTATACTTAAAGCCTGTCTTCTGAGAAATACTGAGAATATTGTTATAAATTGTAGCAACACCTCCCCCTTTGCCTTTTGGACGCGGCTCATTTTTGTAACAGTAATCTTGGGGGGTAGACTCGTTTAAAATAATGTATTCATCTGGTTTTAGCCATGTTTCTGTCAAACAGAGCAAATCTAGGTTATGATCATTGTATGAAAACACACAGTATAGTCTGTAACACACATGATGTCAGTAGTTCAGTGTTTGTTCTCTTGTATACACTTGAATCAACATGTTTTATTCTGCTCTCTCATTCTCTCTCTCTCTCTCTCACATCTCTCTCTCTCTCTCTCTCACATCTCTCTCGCTCTCTCTCTCTCTCTCTCTCTCCGCAGCTGTGTGTCTGCTCTGACCTTGAGTCGGTGTTGTGTTCTCGCTCATGTCAGTCACTCGGCCTGCAGCAGCGCTCATCAGATTCTCAGTAAGTTCTTCAGAGTGAAGCGTTTCTGAAATGTTCTCTTACACCTGTGTGTGATGGACTGAAATATGAGTGCTAATGTGTGAGAGTGTGTGTGTGTGTGTGTGTGTGTGTGTGAGTGTGAGTGTGTGTGTGTCTGTTTCTAACCCTGAGCCCAGTGATTTTCCACCTGTGAGTGTCTGGAGTGCTGCAGGTTATTTTAGGTTGTTTGTTCCATGAATAGCTTCTCGTCTATCCAGAGATCAGAGAGTTTCCTCACAGCGCTCTTCATCTCATCCATCTGTTCACTCGTGTGTTTCAGACTCATCTTCTCTGAGTCACGGGTTCGTTTAGCCAGATGGGTTAAGAATAATCCCACACTGACAGATTCTGTGTCTCTTTGTGGTTGTGTGAGAGTGTGTGTGATTGAGTGTGAGAGTGTGTGTGTCACATCTGATACTGTGAGTGTGTGTGTGTGTGTAGTTGTGAGTCTTTGTGTTCTGAGTTGAGTTTCTGCATGAGGCTTAAGAGACCGTATAAATGTGACTGTTTCCTCTTACAGACGCACGCAGGAAGACGCGCTGCTTTATTTAGCCTGTGAAGAACACACACTCACACATGCTGCAGTGTGACCTCCGAAGACACACACACACACAGTATCAGATGTGACACACACACACACACACACACACACACACACTGCTGTCCATCTCCTTCATGAAACATGCACAGCCATGTGTTGGGTTACACATCAGCAGATGGACGTGTGTGTGTGTGTGAGAGTGAGTGTGTGTGTGTGTGTGTGTGTATTGCCTGCTGGTTTTATTTATTGTTGCGTAACGAAGCGCCGCTGCTGCTGTAACACAGCAGGACTGGATCTGACTCTGAATCACATTGATCTGTGTGTCTTTGACTCGATCAATCGTCTTCAGTGATCCAGGATTGATATTTTGGCAGTTTTCAGTAGATGAATCCTAAATCAGGAAGATGTTGATGAGGTGTGTGTTGGTTGGTAGGAGCACAAATCACATGCAAATGAAAGTGTTTAGTGAGTTCAGGACCGGTCTGTCCACTCTTCAGTGTGCACTAGTGAGGGCGTGTGTCTCGTGTCCCTTCAGGCTGTTTCATGTTCCCGTTCTGCTGCTGCCTGCTTTGTGCTAAATTTGCTGTAAATGACGTGGACCGGTAAAAACAGCTCATCTATGTGTGTGTGTGTGTGTGTGTGTGTGTGTGTCACATTAATACAGTGACTGAACAAACTCCCAGAATGCTCAGCTTTCACTCTATCATGATGTATTCACATAAAGACCTTATAAGATTATATCTCTTAATATCTCTCTCTCGCTCACACACACACACACACACACAGTTTCTCTTCTGATTGACATTCAGTTGGTGCATTCAAAGTATGTGTGTGTGTGTGTGTGTGTGTGTGTGTGAGGCTTTTCTCTCCACCCTCTTCTTGAACATACATTTACATTTATGCATTTATCCAAAGCAACTTACAGTGCATTCAGGCTATACATGTGTGTTCCCTGGGAATTGAACCCATGACCTTTTGCGCTGCTAACGCGATGCTCTACCACTGAGCCACAGGAACATCAAGTTCTAGAATCAGACTGACAGTGTCTGTCATCATCAGGTGTGTGTGTGTGTGTGTGAGGCTTTTCTCTCCACCCTATTCTTGAACATCAGGTTCTATAATCAGACTGACAGTGTCTGTCATCATCAGGTGTGTGTGTGTGTGTGTGCCACCCAGTTTCACACCTGTAATTCACAGATGAAGCTAATCTAGTGTGTGTGACTCTGCACTTCTGTGTGTGTGTGTGCCACCCAGTTTCACACCCATAATTCACAGATGAAGCTAATCTAGTGTGTGTGTGACTCTGCACTTCTGTGTGTGTGTGTGTGTGTGTGTGCCACCCAGTTTCACACCTGTAATTCACAGATGAAGCTAATCTAGTGTGTGTGACTCTGCACTTCTGTGTGTGTGTGTGCCACCCAGTTTCACACCCGTAATTCACAGATGAAGCTAATCTAGTGTGTGTGTGACTCTGCACTTCTGTGTGTGTGTGTGTGTGTGTGTGCCACCCAGTTTCACACCTGTAATTCACAGATGAAGCTAATCTAGTGTGTGTGTGACTCTGCACTTCTGTGTGTGTGTGTGTGTGTGTGTGTGCCACCCAGTTTCACACCCGTAATTCACAGATGAAGCTAATCTAGTGTGTGTGTGACTGCACTTCTGTGTGTGTGTGTGTGTACCACCCAGTTTCACACCTGTAATTCACAGATGAAGCTAATCTAGTGTGTGTGTGACTCTGCACTTCTGTGTGTGTGTGTGTGTGTGTGCCACCCAGTTTCACACCTGTAATTCACAGATGAAGCTAATCTAGTGTGTGTGTGACTCTGCACTTCTGTGTGTGTGTGTGTGTGTGTGCCACCCAGTTTCACACCTGTAATTCACAGATGAAGCTAATCTAGTGTGACGTCAGCTCTCTCTCTCTCTGTGTGTGTGTGTGTGTGTGTGTGTACTCGTTGAGCTATATTTGTGAGGGTAAAATGTCTTCACTTACACAGTGAAATATCATAAACTAGTGAAAACTCTGTGTGAGATTTTACATGATGTCACTAGTTGAAAAGGCTCATATCAGTCAAATCATGTTTCTGTGCAAATGTAGTGTTTTGCATGAGTTTCTTTGAGGGTTTGTTTAGGAGTCGTTCAGGAGATAAATCGAGAAAATATCAAACCTGATAGAAAAACAATGTCTACGAAGTCTATGAGATGAACTCACTAGTACAGTCAAACAAGTGTGTGTGTGTTTTTGTGACAAATGAGGACATAAATGTGTATAATGACACAGGTATGACAAGGAGAAGGTGATTTATGAGTACATTGCTCCATTTTTCAAAACACTTATAAATCATACAGAATGAGTTTTTGGGGGAAAGTAGAAATGCACACAGTCTCCTGTGAGGTGTAGGGTTGGTGTAGAGCAATAACACATACAGTTTGTACAGTATAACAACCATTACGCCTATGGAGAGTCCCCACTTTTCACAAAAACAAACGTGTGTGTGTGTGTGCGAGGTCAGTCTGTTCATAGCGCTCATGAATCAGACAGACAGTAGAAGCGTTCCTGTATCTTAAACAGTCTCCTGTGAGGTGTAAGTTTAGGTGTAGGGTTGGTGTAGAGCAATAACACATACAGTTTGTACAGTATAACAACCATTACGCCTATGGAGAGTCCTCACTTTTCACAAAAACAAACATGCGTGTGTGTGTGCGCATGTGTGCGTGTGTGTGTGTGTGTGTGTGCGTGTGTGCGCATGTGTGTGTGTGTGTGTGTGTGTGTGTGTGCGTGTGTGTGCGTGTGTGTGTGTGTGTGTGTGTGTGTGTGTGTGTGTGTGCGTGTGTGCGCATGTGTGTGTGTGTGTGCGTGTGTGTGTGTGTGTGTGTGTGTGTGTGTGTGCGAGGTCAGTCTGTTCAGAGCGCTCATGAATCAGATAGTAGAAGCGTTCCTGTATCTTAAACAGTTTATGGCGTTAGAAACTGATGTCATGAGTTCGACTCCAGCGTTTGGATGAACTGATGTGATGTTAAAGGCTGGAATAAACTACACGACTTCTAAAATCTCAACAGATCTTAAAACACTGGGCATCATAAACTTACTGACTTTGTAAACGGTCACAGAGGAGAAACAATAAACGACTAGGAGGAGCGTGACGACATAAAACGTTCTAAAATCAGCTGAAAATATTAGATCTCCGACGACTGGATGAAATCAGAGTCTGAAGCTGAAACGTCTGTGAACATCAGACACTAATTTTCTGTCGACTCAAATCTCTGTCACCTTCTGCAGACTGTAAATCAGGGGATATGATGGCAGAAGTTGTGCAGTGTTTCCAGCATTTCATTCACTTCAGATAAAACATGTAACTGTATGTGTAGTTTTTCTTCTCTCGTTGTTTGTTGATCTCTATGTCGACAATATTGCGTGCTAGACAATCATGCCAACTATGTGTGTGACTGCACTTCTGTGTGTGTGTGTGTGGTGTTGGACACACCTGTGTTGCAGGTAAGAGGAGCTTTACTGCGTCAGACACGCAGAGCTCTGTCTGATCTCCTCCCTTCTCTCTCTCACAGCTTAAAATGCTCCAGCGTGTGACTCCTGACATGTAAATGGCGTCGAAGGTGCGTGATGCTGTGCTCTGGTACCAGAAGAAGGTGAGCGATCTGAGATCTTTTGATGTTTCTGAGCTTCTGTTTGTCTGTGTGTGACTCTGATGAGGTTCTGGACTGATAGAGGATTCGAGTTCTTTTGAAGCTGAAGGATTTATTAGAGTTAGGTTCGGTTCACTGTAGTTACTGTCGAATCCTGTGACTGTTTCACAACAAAACAGATGATGCTCCGTCAGAGAAACACTCACAGGTTGTGCGCTCGCTGTATGTTTAATGAGACTGACCTCGTGAATTATTGAGTCTTTTCCACCGTGTGACTTCAGTCCAGCGTCGCCGTCTTCACCTCCAGCGTGCAACCGACACCGCGCCGCGGTACTTATCGCCCCCGGCAACAATCAGACCAATCAGAGCTGTGCATCGCATCCATCCACGCTCGTGTTTCCACGGATCTCCAGAACCTGCACCGGCGCTCCAACCCAGAAAACATTCGTTACCACTGCCCTCAAACGTGTCCGATCACATAATGAACACACATAACGAGCTCTGGGTGTGTTTGGACCGACAGGTGACAGATCAGAGTGATTTTCCAGTGAATCTGTCCATCTCTGTGGATCCAGACTGACGGAGTGATGCTCAGTGAGAGAGTCTGTCTGTCAGTGAACTGATTTCTGACTGATTTGTCTGTGTCTCGTCTGTCAGATCGGTGCGTACGACCAGCAGATATGGGAGAAATCAGTGGAACAGCGAGAGATCAAGGTAACGTGACTCTTGTTCATGTGTGTGTGTGTGTGTTTCACTCATTCTACCTTTAAACGTGTCTCTGTCTCCTTCACTCGAAGCAGTTTATCAGACGGGTGAGTACGGCGCCGCTCTCAGCCTGTAGGTGGCGCTGCGTGTGGGTTTTAACACGACTGGACGCCTGTATTTGTGTGAGAGCATGTTCAGTCTTCGACAAGCTCACATCAGTAACAGCAGGGTTTACTGTAATGTACTGAGATTCAGCTGAACGACTCCTCACACATGATGATGATGATGTTATATGTTGTAGTCAGGATCGGCTCTCATTGGCTGGAACATGGCAGCAGCTCGACAGTGAATCTGCATTGAGTTTGTTTGCGCTGTGACTCACGTTTGGCCGAATGTCTTGCGTAACGAGGGCTTGACAGACGAAAATAAACACAACAGAAAGTCTGAGTCAAGCCTCGTTCTGACCGTCTCTGATTCGGCACAAATCCTGATCAGTCGATCCGTTAGTCATTTCATCAGCGGCCTGAATCCACAAAAACTGCGGCTAAATTCTGTTAAAGTCATCTGTAATATTCTGAGTAAACTATAATCAGTGCATTAACAGAGGATGTGCATTTATCGATACTTAACGACAGTTTGAATGCAGCTCATCCAATCAGCATAGAGTCTGAACGCAGCTCATCCAATCAGCATAGAGCCTGAACGCAGCTCATCCAATCAGCATAGACACTGAACGCAGGTCATCCAATCAGCATGGAGTCTGAACGCAGCTCATCCAATCAGCATAGAGTCTGAACGCAGCTCATCCACTCAGCATAGAGTCTGAACGCAGCTCATCCACTCAGCATAGAGTCTGAACGCAGCTCATCCAATCATCATAGAGTCTGAACGCAGCTCATCCAATCAGCATAGAGTCTGAACGCAGCTCATCCAATCAGCATAGACACTGAACGCAGGTCATCCAATCAGCATAGAGTCTGAACGCAGCTCATCCAATCAGCATAGAGTCTGAACGCAGCTCATCCAATCAGCATAGAGTCTGAACGCAGCTCATCCAATCAGCATAGAGTCTGAACGCAGCTCATCCAATCAGCATAGAGTCTGAACGCAGCTCATCCAATCAGCATAGAGTCTGAACGCAGCTCATCCAATCATCATAGAGTCTGAACGCAGCTCATCCAATCAGCATAGAGTCTGAACGCAGCTCATCCACTCAGCATAGAGTCTGAACGCAGCTCATCCAATCAGCATAGAGTCTGAACGCAGCTCATCCAATCATCATAGAGTCTGAACGCAGCTCATCCAATCAGCATAGAGTCTGAACGCAGCTCATCCAATCAGCATAGAGATGCGTTTCATCATATTTTGACTAGAGTTATTATTTCTCAGACTCTGACAGAGAAAGTATTATTAATGTTAGTCTGCCGTCAGCTGCTTATGTGAGCGTACTGTTCTTATTCTGAATCATTTTATTGCTGAGCTGCTTTTAATTATTGGAGGAAATTGAAAAGATTTTTAATAATGTCAAGCCTGAATCGGTTTTAAAGTTATATTTTATAAGTGATATTTTTGGTGTTTCTGCCTTTATTTTGATAGAATAGTTAAAGATTGGAATTAGAGAAGAGAGTCGGTCACTCATTTATTTTTTCCAAAATTCATTTTTTTCCATTTTAATTTTTCTGGACTCCTTTTTAATGGTCAAATTAAATTGTATTAATCAAAAAGCATGTCTAATTAATTAAAACCATGAAACTTATACAATTTAACATTAATTTATTAAAAGTGTAACAAAAATGACATGTTTAGGCTCGTATGAAATGTTTTATTGTTACCAAATTCTGTGTTTTAGTCTAATTATTTGAATGCATATAAACTATTATTATTTATTCTTACAGTAGCTTATGAAATGCCCCCCCCCCTCAGAAATTCTGTGTTGTGTATTTAAATTTTACTGATTATCAGATGAAGCCATAAAACATTGATTTAATATATATTTTAATTAATGAAAATTAAACATTACAATTTTTGGCAAATAAAGGGGATTTACTATTAAAATTAAAATATTTTGTGTTTTATTATTTTTCAACAGTAGTAGTAGTATTACGTACATTCTACTAAATAATAGTAATATAGCTATTTCTGACACAATGTCTTCAAGTTAAACAGGACTTTTATTTTGACGGGTTGCCGAGTAAAGTTCTGTGTGTATATGATATGACTAGTTTTACTCAAATGAAATGGTAAAATGCTGGTTTTGATCAGTTTTGGAGATATTGTTGATGTATTTATGTCTTCATTGAGACGTCAGACGCTCTGTGTATGTAGTAAACAAAACCCTGCTCCATTCACACAGAGACACATGCAGGATTCAGATTTACATCAGATACTAGTCCATATCACCATTTGATTTAAGTGACCTACTTTTGATTAATTGACATTAAACTGTAAATTCAGTTTTTATGACTGGATTCCGTCTGTTTTCTGCATCACGGATATCATAGAGTCCTACACTCGAAGCGCGTCCGCACACAACACGGCTTTAACCTGTGCTTCGTCATGAAAGCAGCCACAGGAAGTGAGCAGAGATGAACAGGAAACACATCTGAGATCACGGTCTGTGTGAATATCTGCTGGTTATTAGCAGATACACAACTCTCTGGTTACATGAGCGCCAGTGCAACAGGAACCTAATGAGGGCATGAAACGCAGCACTGCACCCTTAATAGACAGCATCACTAACACCATGAGAGGTGTAGGGCTGAACTGATGTGTGGAGGTCTTCATATGAATATCACTAATAATCTGTCATGAGTGCGACTGAAAGAGCAGATTCAGATCCTGATGAAGTCTTTATTGCACTCTGGTCGTGAATTCACTAATTTATCTTATTAATCTTTTTGAATTAAACTGATATGATGAGAAGTGTGTGCTGACA
>CM049849.1:29031970-29039470 GCA_027422415.1 Schizothorax lantsangensis | reverse complement strand
TGAAGGATGCAGTACTACTCGATAGGTACTCAAGATTAACATGAGATTGGGTGAAACGGTGTGCGTTAGGTCCCCTTTAAGTGTTTTAAAAATAACAGTTTCCGTGCTGTGTTCGCTGCGCGATCGCTCTGATATCTGTGTGCAATAACGTGTGTGTGCGTCTATGAAAGCAGTGTAGCTTATATATAGTTTTAGTTTAGCCACAAACCCGACCCGAAGCTATTCATTAAACATTAACCCGAACCCGACAGTATTTCGGGACCGTCGGGCTCGGGTCGGGTAGCAGACCTCTACTGTCACCCCCCCCATTTGTGAACATAAGTGAAAGCGCACTATCCAAACGTAAACTCTTATAATTCATGAATGCTTTGGAATAGAGACATAAGGTTGGACTCTTTTTAAAGAAGACAATCAGCAGATTACTGCAGACGTGGAATTATCTTAAAATATGAAAGTAACAAAAAGTTATACAAGTTTAAATTTACTGTAAAGAAATTTTATATAAAATAAATATTTTACATAACAGGTTTTACTCTAAAATTAAAGCCTTATGTCTAAATAAGTTATGTTACAAATTTGAGGTTCCTGTGAGATTTTATTTATGGCGTCATACCACAAACAGCCACCGGGTGCCTCCAAACTCCATTGAATTTATTGATGCATTTTTCTGTCACAAATGTCTAAATTTCTCTCCGATCACAAAAAGACCACCACATATGGAATCCTGAGACTCAGACCTTTCCGACGATATGTATTTTGTCAAGATTATAAAAAGTTTTGATTCTAAAAGCCGTAATACATTGTGTAATATGACACTTGACTCCGCCCACTAAGGGGGAGGAGTCCGCCAAAAGATGCATTGTGTAATATGACACTTGACTCCGCCCACTAAGGGGGAGGAGTCCGCCAAAAGATGCATTGTGTAATATGACACTTGACTCCGCCCACTAAGGGGGAGGAGTCCGCCAAAAGATGCATTGTGTAATATGACACTTGACTCCGCCCACTAAGGGGGAGGAGTCCGCCAAAAGATGCATTGTGTAATATGACACTTGACTCCGTCCACTAAGGGGGAGGAGTCCGCTAAAAGATGCATTGTGTAATATGACACTTGACTCCGCCCAAAGATGCATTGTGTAATATGACACTTGACTCCGCCCACTAAGGGGGAGGAGTCCGCCAAAAGATGCATTGTGTAATATGACACTTGACTCCGCCCACTAAGGGGGAGGAGTCCGCCAAAAGATGCATTGTGTAATATGACACTTGACTCCGCCCACTAAGGGGGAGGAGTCCGCTAAAAAGATGCATTGTGTAATATGACACTTGACTCCGCCCAAAGAGCATTGTGTAATATGACACTTGACTCCGCCCACTAAGGGGGAGGAGTCCGCCAAAAGATGCATTGTGTAATATGACACTTGACTCCGCCCCATGTAAAGATGCTACGACACACATCTTTAGATGAAAAGCATATTTGAGGTCGTAGGTGTGGGATAAATACAGAACGTGTCCACAGAGCACTGAAACTCCTGGATCACCGACCGGTTGAGTTACCTAGTTAGTGATTGACTACCTGTGTGATTAGTAATCAGGGTTCTGCAGCGGTGTTTGTGAGGCTGGACCTGAGCAGAACATCATCTGATCCAGCTTCTGAAGGACCGGTTCGGCTCAAGCAGCAGATCTTAAGAAAACAGGCCAAAACTTCATCAAAGATTCATCAGCTCAAGACGTCAAACTTATTTAATCACCAGTAAAATACAACTTTACTTATAATTAGAATATTGCAATAAAAATATCAATCAGGTTAGAATCTGTGAAGGTGGGTGTCAATATTCAACATGATTGTACAAACATTCACTTACTAATGATTTCAGGTTTCTCCTAAAGTCTAAAAATCCATATTTTGACTATCTATCAACTCATACCTTCTTCCGTGAGTCTCATTAAAAACATCAAAACACAAGATGAAGTATTAATGAAACAAAAATCATATTCAGAGTGAAGAACAAGCACAAATGTAGTCTTTATCCGCGTGAGATGCTAACATCAGCGCGGTCTTAACACACCAGACAAAACATATCATCCGTGCATCTTACTGTATTATTAATAAAACAGTCATTTGACAGAAAATCAGTTTAATAACACGCTCTGCTCTCGTTATTGCTTCTTATATGATATTTTGCAGCTGACTGAAGCAATACTTTAAGATTATTTGATTAAATTATGATTATTAAATTGCATTTTGCAAAACACAAGACCCTCGGCTAACTGAGACTTGCATTTATTGCTCTTTTGATGGCTTCGGTTGTCCTCGTTTGGATAAAAGCATCTGCTAAATGATTAACTGTAATCAATTCTGTGTAAAACAGCTTCTCGTGAATGTAGAAGAGCTCTGTTTTTATGGATTAGTCCATCTGCAGGTGCGTGTGGACAGGTCAAAGGTCACGCCGTGCTGAAGTCAGACGAGCTGGAGCGCTGCCGCCGGAAGGCGATGAATATTCCCTCGGCGTCTGAGTCTAGAGTCTGGTCCACGATGGTCTCTGGGCTGGATTCGGACTCGGGGCAGACGTCTGGCTCCTCGGCGCAGGAGGTCATCTGACACACGGAGTGGCGTCTGGTGCCGGAGATGCTCTCGGGGTCGTGCTCGGCCACCGGCGTCAGCGTGGGGATGTTGTAGCTCATGGAGCGCACCACGGGGTTCTTAGCGGGCCATCGGCGCAGGAGCCGCTTCTCTGAGAACAGCAAAGCAACGATGGTTAGGATCTGCTGCGAGAGCTTTACTGTTACCCTCGTTCCACCAGCAGGAACCAGGTGCTAGTTCAGAGCCGGTGCTACTGCCGGTTCTTAGTCGGTTTGACTGGCGAGCCCTTTAAGAACCGGTTGCTTTTCCACAGAGAGCTAATACAGAGCCAGGTCTTACGTTCACTAGCGCCAAACATAACAGACTTGTTTGAAGTGCATATCAGCGCCACGCAGTCCGATCGGCACACAACACACCAAAGCACCGCGAGAGCGATCCAAAAGAGCCGTCTGCTTCCCAGTCGCTCCCCCGATGCCTCCGCGCAGCGCCGATCCATCCCGAACAAGCCTAAACACACTATCAACAATGGCGGACGTTGGGTTGCTATTGATGTTTATGACTTTGCGAACCTACATCGGCATCCAAACACGGCGAATCCAACGTAGCTGCTATTTCAAATATGGCGGTCCAAAGATTCTGTGGTCTTGTTGGTCACGGTAACGCAAGCGGTTCTTCCTTCTAGCCCAGCAATGATTTGGTGCTACTTACGAACCGCTTTTCCTGGTTCGGAGCTGGTGCTTTGGGTGTGAACCGGTTTGAAACTGGCTCTGAACCAGCACCGGAACTGCTTTGGTGTAAAAGAGGTATATGACGGCGCTCACCCAGAACACAGGAGCTCTGCGACACCGAGCCGTCGCCGGAGAACAGGCCATGCGTCCCCAGATACGGAGACACCACCTTCTGCACCAGAGCCTCCAGCTTCAGGTAATCACTGCTCACTCCTTTAGACTCGTGGACCCCCTGCGACACACATCACATCTACATCAAACCACTACGGTATTAGCGTTTCTAGACATTTTAGGCGAAATCCCTATTAGCGCCCATCCAACACAAGATAATATAACATAACACTCAAATCTTACAACATTGATACATTTACAAATTATATCTGTATACAGGTTACATATAATTTGTCACATTTAAATTGGTTGTCATAGTAACGACACTCTGTGTCGACAAATCTGAACGCATTAGGCTTATTAGTAAATACACTGTTTTAAGATAAAACAGTTTATTATCTGTGATACCTTTATATCCACTTGATGCCTGTATAGCTGTATATAACAATCCCAAGTTGCTATTGTCATCATAAATTAATTTTATTACATTTGGATACATGTTTAGATATCATCAACGACTACTTTTGTGTTATTGTGTTATTATTATTTCAGTCAAACTTATAAAACCCTTTGTTACCCCAAACTATATTCTTATAAAAGCCTGATCAGTGATATTAAAGGGATAGTTCACTTTGAAATTAAAATGTGGTATCTATCAGCTTACCCCAAGGGCATCCAAGATGTAGGTGTCTTTTTTTCTTCAGTAGATCCTATTTTGATGTTTTTAGGTCAAACCGTTCTAGTCTGTCAGTCATATAATGGCAGGTATAGGTCACTGTCTCTATAAGAGGGAAAAAGAACATGCACAGAGAAATCCAAATTAAACAATTCCCCATCGTAACTACACATTGATGGCCTAAGACACGAAACGAGCGGTTTGTGTGAGAAAACCAACAGTATTTATATCGTTTTTTACCTCTTGTACACAACCATGTCCAAGTGATCTGAGTGCACACACACATCCGGTGTGTGACGTGTGTGTGCGCGCGCTCTGACTCACGCTGCATTCACACGGGGCGTCGACGTCAACGCTTGACGGAGGGCGTGTCTGAAGCGTGGTGCTGACGCGCCGTCATAGTTACAACAACCAATCACATACTTCTCTGGTGTTGCATGAACGGGATTGGGTATTTGCATGAGGCGATCTGATTGGCTGACGCCTCCGTTGGCGCTTGAAAAGTTGCGTCAGCACCACGCTTCAGACACGCCCTCCGTCAAGCGTTGACGCCGACGAGCCAGAGCGCGCGCACACACACGTCACACACCGGATGTGTGTGTGCACTCAGATCACTTGGACATGGTTGTGTACAAGAGGTAAAAAACGATATAAATACTGTTGGTTTTCTCACACAAACCGCTCGTTTCGTGTCTTAGGCCATCAATGTGTAGTTACGATGGGGAATTGTTTCATTTGGATTTCTCTGTGCATGTTCTTTTTCCCTCTTATAGAGACAGTGACCTATACCTGCCATTATACGACTGACAGACTAGAACGGTTTGACCTAAAAACATCAAAATTGGATCTACTGAAGAAAAAAAGACACCTACATCTTGGATGCCCTTGGGGTAAGCTGATAGATACCACATTTTAATTTCAAAGTGAACTATCCCTTTAAAGTAATCAGATGCAGCTACTTGTACTTTTATTAATCTTTGACTTGTTTAAATATTGTGCTCCCTTTAAGCGCTGCTGGAAGCTAATTAAGCAAATTAATTAATTCAGCATTTCGACACTGATGCGTTAAATTTGACAAAGCGGTTTAATAAAGTATGTTTTGATCTTGTGAATTAGCGAATTTTACTACACCAATATTTTTAATTGGCTGTAAACGTTTTATATGGGAATATAAATATATATATATATGGGAATATTACACGACACACTGAACCTTTAACAATACATTGGTGCAAAAACACCTTTTAGAAGTAGCTAAAATTTGAGATTATTAATATAAATGTGACTCTGGAGCACAAAAGCAGTCTTCAGTAACACAGGTATATTTGTAGCAATAGACAATACATTGTATGAGTCAAAATTATACATTTTTATTTTATGCTAAAAATCATTAGGATATTAAGATCATGTTCCATGAAGACATTTAGTAAATGTCCTACCGTAAATATATCAAAACTTAATTATTGATTAGTAATATGCATTGCTAAGACTTCATTTGAACAACTTTAAAGATGATTTTCTCAATATTTAGATTTTTTTGCACCCTCAGATTCCAGATTTACAAATATTGTCCAAATCATACATCAATGGAAAGCTATTTATTCAGCTCTCAGATGATGTATTAATCTTATGACTGGTTTTGTGCTCCAGGGTCACTAATGCATCTATTTCCGAACACTTCATGACTTTGTCTAATCTCTAGAAGCACGTCTCTCACACTTTCACCTGTACAGAGTTCATACAGGTTTTATGAAGGTAATTATAAGACTTTAAGACCAAGTAAAGATATCTTAAGGAATAAATGTAAGGGAACAGTATGTAAAGGTCTATCTTTCACCGTATGTTCTGATCACGCTACAAAAAAAGATGCTCTTTCTCAGTAAATTTGTCTTGTTTTCTGGTGCAAATGTCTAGATTCATAAAGCAAAATACACGGAGAAGCAAAATGACGTGAGATATACAAATATCTCCCAGAAAAATCCACTTAAATCAGACAGAAAACACTGACAGATATTTGTTCTTGTTCATAAACTCACTTAATTTTGTTCAATTTCTGAGAAAACAAGACTTCTTCATTTAGCTTCTCCAGTAAATGTTTCTTGATTTAAGGATGTTTAGCTGTTTGCACTGAAAACAAGACATTTATGCAGCGCATGCAACATTTAATGTTATGACTTTATGACTTTCTGCTCTGATTTAAGACCTTAAAGGTGCTGCATGTAATTTTTGGACTCTTCTAAAGCCAAAAAATAACATAATATGTTTGTTGATATTAAGGAAACATGTTTTGTTTACATTATAGCCAGTAATTCTGCTCTGAAATGTGAGTTCTGGGCAGAACACTAGCTGTCAGTATTATATAATGCACCTTTAATGGCCTAAATTCAGACTTTAAGAGCAGCAGAAACCCTGCAAGCAGCTGTGATTTATGATCAAATCTCACCAGCAATCACATCTGACAGAGATGGAGAAACTAAACTAAACTACGACGAGCCCTTTAACATGAAGCATGCAGAGACACACACACACACACACACACACTCTCTTTCACACACACACACACACACACACACACTCTCTTTCACACACACACACACACACTCTCTTTCACACACACACACTCTCTCTCTCTCACACACTCACTCTCTCTCTTTCATACACTCACACACACACACACACACACACACACTCTCTCTTTCACACACACACACACACACACACACACACACACACACACACACACACTCACTCTCTCTTTCACACACACACACACACTCACTCTCTCTCTTTCACACACACACACACACACACACACACACAAACACTCTCTCTTTCACACACTCACTCTCTCTTTCACACACACACACACACACACTCTCACACACACTCTCTCTCTTTCACACACACACACAAACACTCTCTTTCACACACTCACTCTCTCTCTTTCACACACTCACACACACTCTCTTTCACACACACACACACTCTCACACACACAAACACTCTCTCTTTCACACACACACACACACTCTCTCTTTCACACACACACACACTCTCACACACACTCTCTCTCTTTCACACACACACACAAAACACTCTCTCTTTCACACACACACACACACACACACACACTCTCTCTTTCACACACACACACACACACTCTCTCTCTCTCTCTCTCTCTCTCTCACACACACTCTCTCTCACACACTCACACACACTCTCTCTCTCTCACACACACACTCTCTCTCTCACACACACACACACACACTCTCTCACACACACTCTCTCTCTCTCACACACACACACACACTCTCTCTCTCGCTCTCTCTCTCTCTCACACACATACACACACACTCACACACACACCTTGTGAAGTATCAGTAGGGTGTAGATAGATTTCA
>CM049849.1:29009470-29014470 GCA_027422415.1 Schizothorax lantsangensis | reverse complement strand
GCGGCGGTGTCTGGCGAGCTCCGAGCTGCTGCGGAAGCGCCGGGGACATGCAGCACAGCAGAAGGGCCGCTCGCCGGTGTGGATGCGCTCGTGCAGCGCCCGCTCGCTGGAGGTCAGGAAGGTGCGCTCGCAGTGACCGCAGGAGAAGGGCCGCTCGCCGGTGTGGATCAGGTGGTGCCGGTTCAGCGCGAAGGGCTTGGCGAACATCTTCCCGCAGTAGACGCAGGGGAACGGCCGCGCGCCGCTGTGCGCCAGTAGGTGCTCCTGGAGAGCGCGCTTGAGCTTGAAGCTCTTGTGGCACTGCGGGCAGGAGTGCGGGCGCTCGTCGGCGTGAGTTTTATCATGTTTGATGAGCTCCCCGAGCGATAGGAAGCGTTTCCCGCACTGCGAGCAGAGGTAGGGCCGCTCGCCCGTGTGCATGCGCTCGTGCCGTCGCAGGATAGACAGCTGCGTGAAGCTCTTGGCGCAGTACGGGCAGCGGAATGGACGCTCGCCGGTGTGTGTGGCCAGGTGTTTCTGGAGCCCGGCGCGGAGCCCGAAACGCTTCCCGCAGACGGAGCACTGATGCGGACGCTCGCCCGTGTGGCTCAGCTGGTGCCGCTTGACGTCGGTGCGCCGCGTGAAGGTTTTCTCGCACTGCGGGCATTTGAAGTGCATGCGCCTGCGATGGCTCCGGCGGTGCAGGGATCTCTGCAGCAGCGTGTCGAAGGACTCGACGCACTGGTCGCAGCGGTACTGCTGCGTGGCGCTGTGGGTCTTGCGGTGCGTCACGAGCGCTCCGAGCGAGCCGCTGGCCTCGCCGCAGATGGAGCAGTAGTGCGGGAGCTCGCCGGCGTGGCTCTTCTTGTGGTGCACCGTCAGCAGGCGCAGGTTGGCGAAGGCGCTCTGGCAGATCCGGCAGGTGAAGCTGGCCTCGCCGTGCATCTTGCGGCAGTGTTTGGTCAGATCCCAGGCGTGCTGGAAGGTCTTCTGGCACTGGCTGCAGTGGAAGGGACGCTCGCCCGTGTGTGTCAGCTGGTGCCGCTGGACGTCAGATCTGCGCGTGAACTTTCTGCCGCAGGTGTCGCACGCGTGCCGAGCGCGAGGGTTGTCGGCGGCGGCCGGCGGATCGGTTTTGCAGGTATTCCGTGTGCGATACGAGCCGGTGGAAGGCGTTGTGCTGGGCGGCTCGGCAGAGCCATCTGTGAGACACCAGAGGAAAACCAGCTTGAAGTTAATGATCCAACATATCAATTACTGTAATCTACTGCAATGACCACAAAACCAGTCATAAGGGTCAATTTTTTGAAACTGAGATTTATACATCATCTGAAAGCTGAATAAATGAGCTTTCCATTGATGTACGGTTTGGACAATATTTGTAAATCTGGAATCTGAGGGTGCAAAAAAATCTAAATATTGAAAAAAATCATCTTTAAAGTTGTTCAAATGAAGTTCTTAGCAATGCATATTACTAATCAAAAATTACGTTTTGATATATTTATGGTAGGAAATGTACAAAATATCTTCATGGAACATGATCTTAATATCCTAATGATTTTTGGCATAAAAGAAAAATGTATAATTTTGACTCATACAATGTATTGTTGTCTATTGCTACAAATATACCTGTGTTACTTATGACTGCTTTTGTGCTCCAGGGTCACATCAGAGTGTTACTGAATCTTGATCCAGTAAATCAGATTGATTGTTCTCATCTGTTCTCTATCATGTAAACAAAGGGAGTCCAAACTCAGGAGTTTAGCTCCAACACACCGGCCTGGAAGTTTCTGGTTAGCTTAGTAAGAGCTTGATTAGCTGGTTCAGGTGTGTTTAATTGGGGTTAGAACTAGGGATGCATGATATTATCAGAACGTCGGCTGATTAAGGCTTAAACTGTAAATATCGGCATCGGCCGATTTGAAATATGTTACGCCGATATGTCTTGCCGATAAGACGAATACCTCACATGTGCTCCGGGTGTGCTAGCGATAACATCACGTCAGCAGCTCATTCTTAAAGCTAACTTTTGTCTGAATGGTGATTAGATTCGGTTTTGGATCACTGTGTTTACATTGATATACAGTCACTAGCAGCATCAGGGTCCTAATGCCCGTCCAGTGAGGCGTTTTAATTCCTTAGGAGGCGCTGTAGGCCTACTTGTAATAAAAGTAAAGTAAAATACACAAATAACATTAAGATACTTATGTTTCTGATTAAATAAAGCAGTAATTGATGTAAAAAATAAAAAAAGAACGAGTCTGAAGCTATAGCTTACATAAATAAAAATCACATACATGACACTTGTAAATTAAATAATTTAATTTATACAGATTGAAAATGTTTTTTCAATTTTTATTTTAGAATTTTTACAACTCTTTTGCTTTAGACCATCTATTCATATTAAATCCACAAATAAAATGTTAAGGTTTCAAGTCTGAAAAAAACAAAAAACAGCAGAGATTGATTTTAATATAGTTATTTATGTACTCTTACTTATATATATATATATATATATATAGAGAGAGAGAGAGAGAGAGAACTTTAATAAGGTTTATTAGTTCTAACAAGTACGTTTCTGCTCAAAACTAGCCAAAAATAAAAATTATTTGTTTATAATTTCTGCAGAGGAGAGACTTGGTGGTGTTTTAAAACAAAGGAAATATATATATCGGTATTGGCTATCGGCAAAATGATTCGAAAAATATCGGCAAAAATGTTTCGAAAAATATCGGCATATCGGATATCGACAAAAATGATTCGAAAAATATCGGCATATTGGATATCGGCAAAATGATTCGAAAAATATCGGCATATCGGATATCGACAAAAATGATTCGGAAAATATCGGCAAAATGATTCGAAAAATATCGGCATATCGGATATCGACAAAAATGATTCGGAAAATATCGGCATATCGGATATCGACAAAATTATTCTAAAAATATCGGCAAAAGATTAAAAAAATATCGGCATATCGGATATCGACAAAATTATTCTAAAAATATCGGCAAAATGATTCGAAAAATATCGGCATATCGGATATCGACAAAATTATTCTAAAAATATCGGCAAAATGATTCGAAAAATATCGGCATATCGGATATCGGCAAAATGATTCGAAAAATATCGGCATATCGGATATCGACAAAAATGATTCGAAAAATATCGGCATACCGGATATCGGCAAAAATCTAATATCATGTATCACTAGTTGGAACTAAACTTTGGACACCCCTGATGCAAAACAATCAAAACCCTCGAACACGTCAGTGCCGATATAGTGCCGAGTTCGAATCCCTTTCCTGATTCCGCTCCCACTTCTACACCGTCTTATACTAATAAAGTCAAAAAATGCAGAAAATACATAAAAAAAAAAACTAGCTGCTTTAATACCTATAACAGCATCTGATACATACGTTGCATTTAAATAGTTCTGCATCTGCAGAGAAACGCAGTGTTACCTTTAAGATCTCCGTGTGGTGTGACGGCACTCCTGAAACAAAAAATAAGAATATTTTAATCTGAAAACACGAAGCGTGGTGTTTTGAAGTCTCGTATCACGTCTCACCGTTCCTCCGCGCGGGTAACTCGTCGACGTGGTGTCTTCACCGCGGTTCTTTGGTCAGTCGTCTCTGTAGTTTTTCTGGGTCTTCCTCGGCCTCTCCGCTGCGGCGGCTTCTGGTCAGCGTCGGATTCGGATGTTTTGACTTCCTGTGGTGCAGACGTGTCACTTCCTGCAGCAGCCTGGTCGCTCTCGTCGTCTGGGTGAGGCTGGTTGGATTCATCCAGATTGTGGGTGTTCTGCGTCTCATTATGGGATGTTGTTGTCGCCGGGCCGTCGCCGTGTGTGGGTTTATCGGTGAAAGGCTCAGTAGGACTCTGGTCCAGCAGCACCTCCTCCTTCTCTATCAGCTCCTCGGACTCCTCCTGGCTGCTGAGCTCCACCTCGGTGTAGTCGGTGATGATGATGGTGTCGGAGCCTAGCGCCGGCGGCTGGACGTGATACAGGACCGGCTCCGCGGCGAGAGCCAGGCGTGCGGACGGAGGCACGGACAGAGAGGAGAGGATGCAGTCTCCAGACGAGCGAGGAAGAGCGCCTGGGAGAGAAGGTCAATGGTCATATCACGGCGGATCATTAGAGGGCGCATTACACCACGACATCCGATAAAAGGTATCTTTTCCATGTTAATCTGAGTTTTTGTCCTAACTAGCCGCGACGACAACACAAAATGTTGTTTAGAAACGTTTCTATTTCCGCGACGCCACAAAAACATACAAACTGTACGAGACCGTAGATAATCTGAGGTGATTATGTGGTTTATTCAAAGTTAAACATGAGTTTAAATATCATTTTGTTAAAGTAACAAGATAAATTAAAGCAAAGATATATGTTAAAACTTAATGTGAACTAACGAGTGTATTCCATAAAGATGGTGTCAGTCACTCAGTATGTGCATTTATTGATGTTGAAAAGTTTAATATTTATGAATTAGATCATAAACTTATCCATTTTGTAGCGAGTGCAGTGTGCTTCCAGAGAGGCTCCGCCCACACACGCTTCTGATTGGCTGTGATGTCGCGTCGCATGTAGTCCCAAAATGCGCATAAACATAGGTGTATGGAAACACAGCTAGCGTCGGGACAGACGCAACAACTTTTACATTTATGTTTATGTTTAAGCATTTAGCAGATGCTTATTACCCAAAGCTTTAATTAAAGTGCCTTCAAGATAAACAATTAATACGTTTATGCATTTCCAGGACACTGAAACCGAAGTAAGCTATTTTCTGTGAATGTGTGAGACTTCTGATTATAAATAAAATCAATGCGTTTAGGACAATAAATTAAAATATGAACACAAACACCAGTTTGCAAGCAGCATGACAATATTTTTGAGTGAAACACATGCGATTTAATAATGCGTGTGCCATTCTTATCTTAAAAATAATGTGGGTCATAACAAAAATGTCAGAATCTTGGCAGATTAATTGCTCTGTATCCCATTTATTGAGTTATAG
>CM049849.1:28971970-28989470 GCA_027422415.1 Schizothorax lantsangensis | reverse complement strand
CGAGTAGCTGCGCTCAGTGAAGGGCGACGGCGGGCAGCTCTCACAGTTCTCCTCTGCAGACAGGTACTGGCTGCGCGGCGTGGGCGGCGGCGGCAGCGGCTCCGAGTCGTAGTTCAGGTCGCTGGCGTAGCCCTTGACGGCGGCGCTGGACGCGTGCGGAGCCCTTCGGCCCGGCGTGTAGTCGCTGTCGCACACGTCTGTGCTGCAGGGCGTCGTCGGAGGGGCGAAGTGACGGTAGCTGTACGGCCTGTAGCTGCAAAACACTCCGAGTCAGACACTCAATCATAAACTAGCGTTAGCATGACATCCGTGTGACGCGTGTCCTCCGTTACCTGTACGATCGGTGCGTCGACGGGCTGTTCGACGAGTATCCGAACTCCAGCGTATACTGTGACCTCACTGTAGCGGGAGACGGAGGAGGATTCAGGATCTGGAATCATGGGAGAGAAAAGATGACGACATTTACAAACACAGAACTAAAAATTAATTATAACATAATAATCCAGGGTTTCTGCAGGATTTTTACGCTCAAATTTAGACTTTTTTTTTTTAAAGACCTGAACAAATAAAATTAATACCATATTAGTGGGGGGGGGGGGGCATTAAGCTCTAAAATTATTGTAAAAAGCATGATTTACAGTTCAGATTCAATTTTTCACAAAAACAAAGTTTTATAAAATGATAAACTTCACATTTCAGCCTTTAAACCATTTTTAAGAAAATTAGTGAGTGAAATAATAAATATAATATTAATTAATATTACATTTAATTAAATATAATATTATAATATTTAATATTTTAATATTACAATAGTTTAAATATTATAATATTTAATATTTTAATATTAATTGAAATAATTAACAAATATTATATTTTTTATTATATTAATTTAAACTATTATTATCATCAATAAATTATTATATTAATTAAATAATAATTTTATTTTAAATATAATAATAATTGAAATAATTAATATAATACATATTATATTTTTTATTATATTAATTTAAACTATTATTATCATCAATAAATTATTATATTAATTAAATATTTTTATATTAAATATAATATTAATTGAAATAATTAACATAAATATTATATATTTTATTATATTAATTTAAACTATTATTATCATCAATAAATTATTATATTAATTAAATAATATTTTTATATTAAATATAATATTAATTGAAATAATTAACAAATATTATATTTTATTATATTAATTTAAACTATTATTATCATCAATAAATTATATTAATTAAATAATATTTTTATATTAAATAATATTAATTGAAATAATTAATATAATAAATATTATATTTTTTATTATATTAATTTAAACTATTATTATCATCAATAAATTATTATAATAATTAAATAATATTTTTATATTAAATATAATATTAATTGAAATAATTAATATAATAAATATTATATTTTTTATTATATTAATTTAAACTATTATTATCAATAAATTATTATATTAAAGAACACTTTTATATAAATTTTTATTAACATTTTATTATATTAAATATATAACTGTTTTAACTGATACGAGTAAAATCTATATTAATATTAATGTGTTAAATAATATTTTTCATCTTTCTTCCTATGACAGGCGACCCAGAGACAATTTACATCAATTAAAGCTAAATATTCAGGTTTATTTGTAAAGCACCTTTCATGATAAAGCAGCTTTACAGAAAATTGCAAGTTTGTACATTATATTTATGAGTAGGTTATTAGTGCTGAATATGGCAGAAATGTACAGTAAAAATCATGCAGTTAGTTACAAATTACACGTAATCACTATTAACTGCAATGATTATATGTTGAGATTAAACTTTGGCAGATCGCTGTGTAACCAAAATACCAATAATATGCAGTTTTAATTATACTTTTTATTTTTAATAAACAAGCCTGAAATGCACATTAGTTTGAAATGTTGTTTTTGATTGCTTCTATTGTCATCTTTGGATAAAAGCATCTGCTAAATGACTAAATATAGTGCTTTATTACTTCCAGCCGCTCATTCTAACATGAAGATGATGAAATGTGCATCTTATAACAATATACAACAAAGCAAACATCGTCATAATTCATCAACAGTAGATCATTACAATCATCTATTAGCATAAATTAGGGGTGTATTTCAATTGCAGACTGTTCTGAAAACAAGAGCCTGTAGAAATGTTTAGTTTTTTTAATTTATAAAATATGATAATATACATGATATATATGCTATATATGACTATATATGATATATGGTATATATGATAATATACATGATATATATGGTATATATGATAATATACATGATATATATGGTATATATGATATTTGGTATATATGATAATATACATGATATATATGGTATATATGATAATATACATGATATATATGCTATATATGATATATGGTATATATGATAATATACATGATATATATGATATGGTATATATAATAATATACATGATATATATGGTATATATGATAATATACATGATATATATGGTATATATGATAATATATATGATGTATGGTATATATGATAATATATATGATATATATGGTAATATATTATATTTGGTATATATGATAATATGATAATATACATGATATATATGGTAATATATGATATATGGTATATATGATAATATACATGATATATATGATAATATATGATATATGATAATATGATAATATACATGATATATATGGTAATATATGATATATGATAATATGATAATATACATGATATATATGGTAATATATTATATATGGTATATATGATAATATACATGATATATATGGTATATATGATAATATACATGATATATATGGTATATATGATAATATACATGATATATATGGTATATATGATAATATACATGATATATATGGTATATATATATGGTAATATATTATATTTGGTATATATGATAATATACATGATATATATGGTAATATATTATATATGGTATATATGATAATATACATGATATATATGGTAATATATATTATATTTGGTATATATATGATAATATACATGATATATATGGTATATATGATAATATACATGATATATATGGTATATATGATAATATACATGATATATATGGTATATATATGGTAATATATTATATTTGGTATATATGATAATATACATGATATATATGGTAATATATTATATATGGTATATATGATAATATACATGATATATATGGTATATATGATAATATACATGATATATATGGTATATATGATAATATACATGATATATATATGGTAATATATTATATTTGGTATATATGATAATATACATGATATATATGGTAATATATTATATATGGTATATATGATAATATACATGATATATATGGTAATATATATTATATTTGGTATATATATGATAATATACATGATATATATGGTATATATGATAATATACATGATATATATGGTAATATATATTATATTTGGTATATATATGATAATATACATGATATATATGGTATATATGATAATATACATGATATATATGGTATATATGATAATATACATGATATATATGGTATATATGATAATATACATGATATATATGGTATATATAATAATATACATGATATATATGGTATATATGATAATATACATGATATATATGGTATATATGATAATATACATGATATATATGGTAATATATTATATTTGGTATATATGATAATATGATAATATACATGATATATATGGTAATATATTATATATGGTATATATGATAATATACATGATATATATGGTAATATATATGATATATATGGTAATATATATTATATTTGGTATATATATGATAATATACATGATATATATGGTAATATATATTATATTTGGTATATATGATAATATACATGATATATATGTATATATGACAATATACATGATATATATGGTATATATGACAATATATATGATATATATGGTAATATGTATATATGACAATATATATGATAATATACATGATATATATGGTAATATATATTATATTTGGTATATATATGATAATATACATGATATATATGGTAATATATATTATATTTGGTATATATGATAATATACATGATATATATGGTATATATGACAATATATATGATATATATGGTAATATGTATATATGACAATATATATGACAATATATATGATATATATGGTAATATATTATATATGGTATATATGATAATATACATGATATATATGGTAATATATATTATATTTGGTATATATATGATAATATACATGATATATATGGTAATATATATGATATACGGTATATATGATAATATACATGATATATATGTATATATGACAATATATATGATATATGGTATATATGATAATATACATGATATATATGGTATATATGATAATATACATGATATATATGGTATATATGACAATATATATGATATATATGGTAATATGTATATATGACAATATATATGATATATGGTATATATGATAATATACATGATATATATGATAATATATTATATATATATGGTATAATTACATATGATAATTATAATATGGATAATATGCTTTTATCCATTTTAAGACCTCTTAAAATGCTAATTAAGATGTTTATTATAGCGTTTAACACTGAATTGACTCTTTCATAAGGACCCTGACACACAGGAGTGACTGACCGGAGGGTAGTGTGTGCCCTTGGTGCTGGACGAGCTGCTGGACGAGGCTCCGGTCACATGTGCGCGGTCATACGGTGGACCGCTGCTGCCTCCCATGATGCTCAGCGAGCCGATGACAGACTTCCCACGAGACATGCCTGAGAGAGACACACACCTCAGCACTACGAATAAAATACTCCAGAAATTATGATATTTATGATGAAATCTGAGAGCTTTCTGATCCTCAATAATGTAATGTTCCCAGGTCCAGAAACATAGTAAGACATCGATAAAACAGTCTGTGTGACATCAGTGGTTTAACTTCACTTTTGCGAAGCCACAATAATTTTTTGTGCACAAATATTATTATTTTTTAATTCAGTTGCATTGCTGTCTATGAGCGGTTCAGAGCGCTCTCAGATATCATCAAAAATATCTCGTGTTCCGAAGGTCTTACGGGTTTGGATCAACATGAGGGTGAGTAATTAATGACTGCTATCTCTTTAAATCAAGTTACTTGCAAAATAAAAGCATCTTGATTGAAGAATGTTTAGATGTTTCTAAGACTAAAGCAGTGTTTTCTGCGCTCACCGGGCAGCGAGCCGCTCAGAGAGACGGGGTGAGGCACGTATCCCAGCGGCACCGAGGACGGACCGTGTACCACGAAGTCATTGGTCATGGTCTCGCCGTCGTCCTTCATCTGAGGGCACAAGACACGCTGGCACACAAAATACACGGCGCCCACCACGAACAACACCAGCACCACACCCACGATAGAGCCGATGGTGTTGGTCGGAGGAAAGGACGGCTCTTCTGTGGCGTCTGAGGAAGAAAACAGAGCGGCGTGAGGAACAAAAACACAATTTTAATTTTTGGGTGTACTGTCCCTTTAAATCTTAAATCGTCCTGCAACAGACCTGCAGCATGTAAGACTTAAAGGGCCAGTACACCCAAAAATTAAAATTCAGTCATTAATTACTCATCCTCAAGTAGTTACAAACCTGTATGAATGTGTTTGTTCTGAACACAAAGGAAGATATTCTGAAGAATGAGGGAAACAGCAGTATTTTTTTCTCCTACTATTGAAGTCAATAGTTCCCAAAACAGCCTGATTACAAACTTTTTCTTCAAAATATCTTTCTTTGTGTTCAGAACAAATACATTCATACAGGTTTGTAACTACTTGAGGCTGAGTAATTAATGACTGAATTTTAATTTTTGGGTGTACTGTCCCTTTAAGAGCTTTTTGGGTGTACTGTCCCTTTAAGAGCTCTTCAAGACTAAGTGCAGAACATTTAAATAAACTCAAAACAATGTTCTCTGAATATAAACGTCCAGAAAGCACACTTTCCGTCAATGTTTACCAAAAAATAGCCTTGTAAACAAACACTAGAACACTGCAAAAGATGAATTGCTTTCTAGTATAAGCATCTAAGAATTCTTGAATCAAGATGCATTTATTTTACAAGCAAAATGACTTAAAATACGTCTTGTTTTCTGAAAAAAGCATCACAATTTTGTTCGTTTTAGCTTAAAACGAGGAAAAACGAACTAAATTATGATACTTTGTTTAGACTTAATATCTTAAGTCCAGTAAATGCATCTTGATTCAAGAAAGTTTAGATGTTTATACGAGAAAACAAGACAAAAACACTAAGAAAGAAAATCATTTTTTGTAGCGAATATGGAAATAACGGTAAAACTTAAAGCCTTTATGTATAACGCATTATAAAAGTAGTTTTAATGCATTAATTATGCCTTGTAATGCATTGTGGACCTTATAAGCTAATACATTATAACACTTATTGTTACAGTATGCATTTTAAATTCGGTTATAATTATGTACGACAAGATATAATGCACATTATGAATTATTATAATGCATTAATAACACGTTATACATAAAGGCTTTAAGTAAAATAACTTTTAATGTCCTTCTGATCACAAAAATGATGTTTTTCTTCAGTGTTTTTGTCTTGTTTTCCACAGATTCATAAATTAAGATGCATTTATTGGAGACGCAAAATATTAAGTCTTGTTTTCTGAGAAATTATATAAAATTAAAGTGAGTTTATGCTTAATACAAGAACAAATACCAGCCAAAAGGATATGTTTTCATTCCAGAAATGCAGATTTTTGTTCTCATTTTAATCATAAACTCACTTAACTTCTCAAAAAAAAACAAGATATCACTTTTTATCTCAAGTATATGTATCTTGATTTGTAGCAATAACCAACAATACACTGTATGAGTCAAAATTATCAATTTTTCTTTTACGCCAAAAATCACAATATTACGTAAAGATCATGTTCCATGAAGATATTTAGTCAAGTTCCTACCGTAAATATATCAAAACATAATTATTGATTAGTAATATGCATTGCTAAGAATACATTTGAACAACTTTAAAGATGATTTTCTCAATATTTTGATTTTTTTGCAAATATTGTCCAAACCATACATCAATGGAAAGCTATTTATTCAGATTTCATATGATGCATAAATCTCAATTTCACAAAATTGACCCTTATGACTGGTTTTGTGGTCACATATATACTGGAAATCAAGACAAAAATACTTTAATTGCTTGATTTATGATCTTTAAAGGCTATGAATTGAGACACGTACAGCAGCCGATCTCATCAGAGTTGTCTGTGCAGTCCATGTTGTGGTCACACTTCTTGTGCCGTCCGATGCACTGTCCGTTAGCACAGCTGAACTGATCCACAGGACAGTGAACTGCAGAGACAGACAGGAAGTGTGGGTGAGTCAGACAGGAAGTGGCTCACAGACCGCGAGTATCGGCCGGCGATGGTTACCTTCACACTTGCTCTCATCCGATCGGTCCTGGCAGTTGATGTCTCCGTTGCAGCGCAGAGAAAGGTCCACGCACTGCTTGCTGTCGCACTGGAACTCCTCGTCGGAGCAGACGGGACAGTCACGCTCGTCGCTGCTGTCGTCACACTCGGCGAAACCGTCGCAGCGCCAGGCCTGCGGGATACAGTCCACCTCGCCGGACGCACACGAGAACTGCTCCGGAGAACACGTGGGCGGCTCTGAGGACGACAACCAGCGGTTAGTGACGGACATGCACTATATCGCCAAAAGTATTGGCACCCCTTCTAATGAACAGGTTTGACTACTTTAGAGCAAATCTTAATGTTAAAGCATATAATGATATTCTAGGAAATTGTGTGCTTCTAATATTATAGCAACAGTTTGGACTCTTTTCTATTCTAACATGACAATGTCTCTGTGTATAAGACAAGGTTCAAAAAGAAAATGATTGATTGAGTCAGTGTGGAAGAACTTGACTGGTCTGCATAAAACCAAGTCCTAATCCCAGTTTAACACCTCTGGTGTGACTGTAAATGCAGACCTTGAGACAAAAACTCATCACCAAACACCAATGACTTGTACATATGGGTTCAGTCATTTTAGACACTTACAAAACTGTTGCTACAGAGATGAAATACAATTTTTAAATACATGAATTATGTTTTCATCGTTGTTGCCACAGTTTTGGAAGTGCCAATACTTTTGTCTATATAGTGTATGTACAAGTCATTGGTGTTTGGTGATTTAGTCTCTCTAAGCTCCTCCTCTTCGTGAGCACTCGCTGCTGTGATTGGTAAGTTTCTAAGCCCATCCTCTCCGTGAGCCATCGCTGCTGTGATTGGTCAGTTTCTAAGCCCCTCCTCTCCGTGAGCCCTCGCTGCTGTGATTGGTCAGTTTCTAAGCCCCTCCTCTCCATGAGCCCTCGCTGCTGTGATTGGTCAGTTTCTAAGCCCCTCCTCTCCGTGAGCCCTCGCTGCTGTGATTGGTCAGTTTCTAAGCCCCTCCTCTCCGTGAGCCCTCGCTGCTGTGATTGGTCAGATGGCGCAGTCCTTTGTGATTGGTCTACAGCGCGAATGACAGCCCATGGGCGGAGATTATGCAAATGTGTTACTTCGTGACGTACAGCAGTAACAGAATAGGATTCAAATCCCTAACGACTCGTTTAGGCGATTGTCTATTAATAGACAATAACTATGTATCGTGCACTGTTCGCATACTGCTACGTGACACTGCATGAAAGGTAATATTTGAAAAGGCATAATGGGGCACTTTAAAGATCATTCTAAACATTACATCATGGTTTTCTGTACAGCAGCTTTGAAACGGTGTTCATTGAGAAGTCTAGTCATGTTTAGTTGTGTAGGAGGAAGACTGGAGACTGAAGTGTGTGTTTGAGTCTGTGATGATGATGATGATGATGTACCTCCGCAGGAGAGCTCGTCCTGCAGCAGCACCAGGTGAACCGGACACGAGCAGCGCGTGGTTCCGTCTCCTTTCACGATGCAGATGTGTGAGCAGCCGCCGTTATCAGATGTGCAGGGGTGTTTATCTGCACACACACACACACACACACGATCAGCGCACGGAAAATACATCGATGCATCACGAAGCGAGAAATGATTCAGCATCGATTCGAGTCGATTCTGAGCTTAGTTTTGAAAACATTTCTTAGAATTTTGTTACTAGGAGCAACTCTTAGCGCTAAGGGGCAGCAGCCTAATAATCCATGCATCAGCTCTTAAAGGGGCAGCAGCCTAATAATCCATGCATCAGCTCTTAAAGGGGCAGCAGCCTAATAATCCATGCATCAGCTCTTAAAGGGGCAGCAGCCTAATAATCCATGCATCAGCTCTTAAAGGGGCAGCGGCCTAATAATCCATGCATCAGCTCTTAAAGGGGCAGCAGCCTAATAATCCATGCATCAGCCCTTAAAGGGACAGCAGCCTAATAATCCATGCATCAGCTCTTAAAGGGACAGCAGCCTAATAATCCATGCATCAGCTCTTAAAGGGGCAGCGGCCTAATAATCCATGCATCAGCTTTTAAAGGGACAGCAGCCTAATAATCCATGCATCAGCTCTTAAAGGGACAGCAGCCTAATAATCCATGCATCAGCTCTTAAAGGGGCAGCAGCCTAATAATCCATGCATCAGATCTTAAAGGGGCAGCAGCCTAATAATCCATGCATCAGCTCTTAAAGGGACAACAGCCTAATAATCCATGCATCAGATCTTAAAGGGGCAGCAGCCCCTTTCTATTGTTGTCCTCATTAATAAGTCACTTTGGAGAAAAGCGTCTGCTAAATGACTAAATATAATGTACTTGAATACAACCGACCTTATTTTATTTGTAACATTGTTCTGTTGTATTTATCTATGCTTTGTGGACACTGTCTCTTTAATAACGTTTGAACTTTCTCAGGCTAAACGAGTTTTTGCTGTGGTATCGAAGTACTTCTTATAGAAAACAAAGGTACATTGAAATATTTTTATTTTCTTGCTGATCCGAAAAACGATCCATGGCTCAACAACCGTACTATGATCCGAACCGTGAGATTTGTGATCTACCCATGATGCTCGGCGGGAGACGCTTACTGTACTCGTCCATGTGCAGCTGGTGGACGGCGTGGATGTCGCTCAGAGAGGCGATGCGCGCCTGGATCTTGGTGCGTCCCTCGCGCGTGACCTTATGTATGCGCTCGATCATCTGCTGCTGGCGGTCGATCCAGTACAGGAAGTTCCCAAACACCGTCAGACCCACCGGCTGCAGGATGTTGGAGTCCTCGATCACGATCCGATTGGCTCCTGGAGGACAGACAGAGTTCACTTATTAACACCATCAAGCTATTTTCATGGCGATCACTGAATCAATTACACAAGGTATACAATTAACAAAAGGCTATAAAACGGCGTTAATTTCGTCGTTAATATTCGTTAACGAACATTTTTTCAGTGACTAAGACGAGCTAAAAATAATAACTGATGATAAAAACAATGACGAAATTTATGCCGTTAACAAGACGGGACTAGAATGTTATTTGAGGACTACCGGACATTCAAAACACATTCTATAGGCTAATTTAACGATCAGTGCTCAAATACACACACAGCAGTCCATATGTCTATCATGTAGAGTATTTCATGTAAATACAGTCGGTTATGGCTTAAGTGAATGTTAACGTGGGTGAAAACTGAATGTGTCAGTATTACATGCATACCTTCTGTCTTAAAGGGACAGTGTTCCTAATTAAATACCTATGTGTCATTAATGTTAACCAACAAAGATGTTAAATAAATGTATACATGTTAAGTAATCCTACTGTATCTGAAAAATGAGTTAAATTTGTATCTCTACCCAAAAAATTTAAATTGTCATTCAATTTTTCCAAATTCAATCCTTGATTCAAATTGTGTGTGTGTGTGTGCGCGTTCGTCTGTGTGTGTGTGTGTGTGCGCACGCGCATGTGTGTTAGAGTGTGCGTGCTCTCGTGTGTGCGCGCGTTTGTGTGTCTGTGTTCTGTGCGAGTGCGTTTGTGTGCGTGCGTGTTCGTCTGTGTGTGTGTGCATGTGTGTGGGCGCTCTTGTGTGTTAGTGTGCTTGAGTGCGCGTGTGTGCGCTCTTGTGTGTTCGTCTGTGTGTGTGTGCATGTGTGTGGGCGCTCTTGTGTGTTAGTGTGCTTGAGTGCGCGTGTGTGCGCTCTTGTGTGTTCGTCTGTGTGTGTGTGCATGTGTGTGGGCGCTCTTGTGTGTTAGTGTGCATGTGTGTGGGCGCTCTTGTGTGTTAGTGTGCTTGAGTGCGCGTGTGTGCGCTCTTGTGTGTGTTCTGTGTGAGTGCGTTTGTGTGTGTGTGCATGTGTGTGTTTGAGTGTGCGTTCTTGTGTGTGTGTGTGTGTGCGTGTTTGTGCGTGCGCGCGCATGTGTGTTTGAGTGTGCGTTTTTGTGTGTGTGTGTTCTGTGTGCATTTGTGTGTGTGTGCGTGTGCTGAGGGGCGGGGCCTAGGAGATGAGAGAGGGAGTGGTCAGGGGCTGAGGGGCGGGGCCTAGGAGATGAGAGGGGAGTGGTCATGGGCTGAGGGGTGGGGTCTATGATATGAGAGGGGGAGTGGTCAGGGGATGAGGGGCGGGGCCTAGGAGATGAGAGAGGGGAGTGGTCAGGGGCTGAGGGGCGGGGCCTAGGAGATGAGAGAGTGGTCAGGGGCTGAGGGGCAGGGCCAAGGAGATGAGAGCGGGGAGTGGTCAGGGGCTGAGGAGCCTAGAAGATGAGAGGGGAGTGGTCAGGGGCTGGGCCTAGGAGATGAGATGGGAGTGGTCAGGGGCTGGGCCTAGGAGATGAGAGGGAGAGTGGTCAGGGGCTGAGGGGCGGGGCCTAGAAGATGAGAGGGGGAGTGGTCAGGGGCGTGGTCTAGGAGATGAGAGGGGGAGTGGTCAGGGGCTGGGGGCGTGACCTAGGAGATAAGAGGGGGAGTGGTCAGGGGATGAGGGGCGGGGCCTAGGAGAGCATTCATTGGACGGGGGTTTTTAAATAGATTTGTCATGTTGACAGTGAGGACTGTTGATCACATGCGTGACCTTTAACCCCAGGACCTCACCGGACAGGTCGCTGCTCTCGATGCGCCTCAGGTCCATGTCGGCCCAGAAGAGTTTTCCCAGCTCGTTGTCCACGGCCAGAGCGACCGGTTTGCCCAGATTACTGAAGAACAGAACCTCCCGCTCCGTCCCGTCCAGAGCGGCACGCTCGATCTTCGGAGAGCGCTCCTGTAGATTCGTGAAGTACATGTACCTGCGGAGAAACACACAACTCTGTGTTACAGGTGTGATTAAACATGCAAACATCTTAACCCTTGTGCGTCAATACAAAAAAGTTACACATAGGTCCATAATGGACAAAAATGTCAAAAAACGGTCATAAAAATGTGAAGCACAGAGTTAAGTTTGGTCTCATTTTAAAGAAGACCCATGACAGATTATTGCTGAAGTAAAAAAAGTTTAAAAATTGAAACCAAAAAAGTTAGAGGTTTAAGTTTATAGTGTGAGTGTGTGTGTGTGCGTGAGAGTGTGAGTGTGTGTGTGAGAGAGTGCGTGAGTGTGTGTGTGTGTGTGTGTGTGAGAGTGCATGAGTGTGTGTGTGTGAGAGTGTGTGTGTGTGTGTGAGAGTGTGAGTGTGTGTGTGAGAGTGCATGAGTGTGTGTGTGTGTGTGTGTGTGTGAGAGTGTGTGTGTGTGTGAGAGTGTGAGTGTGTGTGTGTGCGTGAGAGTGTGAGTGTGTGCGTGAGAGTGTGTGTGTGTGCGTGAGAGTGTGAGAGTGCATGAGTGTGTGTGTGTGTGTGTGTGAGAGTGTGTGTGTGTGAGAGTGTGAGTGTGAGTGCGTGAGTGTGTGTGTGTGTGAGAGAGTGCGTGAGTGTGTGTGAGAGTGTGTGTGTGCGTGAGTGTGAGTGTGTGTGTGAGAGTGCGTGAGTGTGTGTGTGTGTGTGTGTGTGAGAGAGAGAGTGCGTGAGTGTGTGTGTGTGTCTGTGTGTGTGAGAGAGTGCGTGAGTGTGTGCGTGTGTGGAAAAAATTCAGATGCAACCCCCTATATAGGTAGGGTTAGGATTAGCGTTAATTTTGCATGATTAATTGTTATTATAATAGTAAGTACATGTAACAAGGACACCTTAAAATAAAGCGTTACCTTATTTTGTAATTAACGTAAATCCGTTACATGTAACTAGTTACTCCACAACACTGTATATGAACAAACCTGCTGGTGAATATAAGAGATGAACTCTTTAAAGACATGGCCTGGAACTGAAGTCTACATGATCAGTGCATGGAAACACAGGTCCTGCTGTAAGCTCACCCTCTCTCCGGATTGACCACGATGGCGCGGGGTTTATCGTGTTCCCCGCGCAGCACCACGCCGACCCGCGATCCGTCCGTGCGCGTCACGTTGATGACGTTGGTCACTTCGCTGGTCCAGTAGATGAAGCGGCTGTAGACGTCGATGCTGAGGTCGTAGGGCTGCAGGCCGAGGTTTGGGCCGGACACCACCGTCACGCTCTGAGGAGGAACCGGACAGCGCTCAGACGAGTCAGTGCGAGGTTCTTTTAGTGGCATGCGAAAGTTTGTGAACCCCTTTGAAGAATCTTTACAAAATGCATGTTAATTTTTTTTTTTATTTAGTACTGTCCTGAGTAAGATGTTTACATTTAGTCCACAAGACACAAAAAAAGCTGAGGTTATTAAAATAACCCCGTTCAAAAGTTTGTGAACCCTTGGTTCTTAATACAGTGTGTGGTTGATCCATGTTTAGTGATGGTTGTTCATGAGTCCCTAGTTTGTTCTGAACAGTTAAACTGAGCTGTTCTTCAGAAAAATCCTTCATTCAGTTTTCCAGCATCTTTTGTGTATTTGAACAACAATGACTGTATGATTTTGAGATGCATATTTTCACACTGAAGGACTCATATGTGAATATTACAGAAGGTTCAAACACTCACAGATGCTCCAGAAGGAGACACAATGCATTAAGAGCAGGGGCGTGAAAACTTTTGAACCGGATGTCGTCGTCCAAATTTTTCTTATTTTGTTGAAATATATATATTTTTTCCATTTATTACTGCCCTTCGGAAGCAACGGAAGATACTTGCATGTTTCCCGGAAGACAAATTAAGTACAATTTACCTTGAGCTTCAAATTCAAAAGTTTTCACGCCCCTGCTCTTAATGCATTGTGTCTCCTTCAGGAGCATCTGTGAGTGTTTGAACCTTCTGTAATATTCACATATGAGTCCTTCAGTGTGAAAAGATGCATCTCAAAATCATACAGTCATTGTTGTTCAAATACACAAAAGATGCTGGAAAACTGAATGAAGGATTTTTCTGAAGAACAGCTCAGTTTAACTGTTCAGAACAAACTAGGGACTCATGAACAACCATCACTAAACATGGATCAACCACACACTGTATTAAGAACCAAGGGTTCACAAACTTTTGAACGGGGTTATTTTAATAACTTCAGCTATTTTTTTTTGTCTTGTGGACTAAATGTAAACATCTTTTATGGAAAATATCTTACTCAGGACAGTACTAAATAAAAAAAATAACATGCATTTTGTAAAAATTATTCACAGATTCTGCAAGGGGTTCACAAACTTTCACAATGCACTGTACATATTATATATGTATGTTTATTTTCCTTCCCGACCGATCCCGCTAAACTTAGATCTGTTAAGATCAGTGCGTCTCAATGTTGAGCTCTGCTCTGATTGGCTGTTTCACAGCGCGTCTCAATGTTGAGCTCTGCTCTGATTGGCTGTTTCACAGCGCGGCTCAATGTTGAGCTCTGCTCTGATTGGCTGTTTCACAGTGCGTCTCAATGTTGAGCTCTGCTCTGATTGGCTGTTTCACTGTGCATCTCAATGTTGAGCTCTGCTCTGATTGGCTGTTTCACAGCGCGTCTCAATGTTGAGCTCTGCTCTGATTGGCTGTTTCACAGCGCGTCTCAATGTTGAGCTCTGCTCTGATTGGCTGTTTCACAGCGCGTCTCAATGTTGAGCTCTGCTCTGATTGGCTGTTTCACAGTGCGTCTCAATGTTGAGCTCTGCTCTGATTGGCTGTTTCACTGTGCATCTCAATGTTGAGCTCTGCTCTGATTGGCTGTTTCACAGCGCGGCTCAGTGTTGAGCTCTGCTCTGATTGGCTGTTTCACAGCGCGGCTCAATGTTGAGCTCTGCTCTGATTGGCTGTTTCACAGCGCGGCTCAATGTTGAGCTCTGCTCTGATTGGCTGTTTCACAGCGCGGCTCAATGTTGTGCTCTGCTCCGATTGGCTGTTTCACAGCGCGGCTCAATGTTGAGCTCTGCTCTGATTGGCTGTTTCACAGTGCGGCTCATTTCAGTAGCTCACAGGAAGGAAACACAGGGAAAATATATATTTCAATACTTTCTCGCGCAGTTATATCGTTGGGTAATTATACTGTAAATAAAATGCGGGCATCAGGGAGCCGCTATTAATATGCGGGGCATTGAAACTGCTTTCAAATGCACGATCGCGTTTTAGTTTCACTTTCGAGATTCGTGATCGATCGCACGTACTCTGTTTATACTACGGAGGGCAGTACTTACCACACATTTGACAAGATCAGATGCTCGTCAGAGGTGCTCAGGATCTGTAAATCATTCTCCATCATCCTCAGTCATCTCTCCTTACTCTGTTTATGTGGTCAGTGAAATCTTATGTACTGTAATGTAACAGGCTACCGCTAGCAGCTAACCATGTCCCTTTAGTGGCTCGCGTTATTTTATTAGAACGCGTTATTTGTTTTCCATGTCTTTCTGAATACAGACACCAAACACCCCCTGCACAGCCTGAACATAACATTTATTACCATGATCAGACATTTTCTCTGTTATCCTCGCTTGTTTCTTCACAATACCTGCAGCACTTCTGATGCTTCGGCTGGCGTCTGGCTTAGAATATGGGCGGGTTTATGCAAATGTTGGGGGCGTGACTACTAGTGACATTATGTTCTGATTCGCCTATTTTTCAGTGGTCTTTTGTATTCGCGAGATTTACATAAGAAGGAAACAATGGTGTTTGAGGCTCACTGTATGTCATTTCCATACAGAAGTCTTATTATTCAACTATGCCGAGATAAACACAGTTTTCCATTCCATGGCACTTTTAATACTGTAAAGCTGCTGCATAAAGTACTGTATAAATAAACATGACTGGACTTTACTGGAGGACCGAACAAACATCACATCGCTGTAATCAGATGCTTTCTTAACTGCTGCTTTCTCACCGCGGTCAGGTTTTGTTGTGTTTATGTCGTTATCGAGAGGAAAGCATGCAGCATATATTTACTAGGGCTGGGCGATATGAGCAAAAATTCATATCTCGGTATTTTTTGGCTGATTTGCCAATGCAAGCATATATTATGTGCAAAAAAGGGTTAAAATCACATTACATTCTAACATTGCAATCTAAATAAAAATGTTTTTAAAGCATAAGTTAAATTTACTAAACTAAAATTGAAAATAATAAAAAAGCACAGATTAATTGAGTTTTGATTACCCCATTACAGTAACTTTACAGTTAGTGCTATCAAACCTACAAGTAACTAAAGTGCTTTAAAATTCTACACGTCACATTTATTGTCCAACTACAAATATTTCAGCAAAATGTATATTTTAGTCAGAATTATGTCGTATCAAACTACTGTATATCGATATTAACGGTATTGCTTCATACCGTATCACTCGTACAAACTCGATATACCGCCCAGCACTAATATTCACATACTGATGGTAAGAGATCCGGTCGGGACAGCCGTGGGAAGGCAGGCTTACCTGGTTCCCGTCCTCGTGCGCGCGGCGGATGGCGTTCTGCTTGGAGTCGATCCAGTACAGCTGGCGGTCGAGCGGGTCGTAGTCGATGGCGCGCACGTTTCTGAGGCTGTGGATGGGCAGCATGATGTCGGGGCTCTGCAGCTCGTCTATGACCATGCGGTTGATGGCCGTCTTCTGACTGAACAGCAGGAAGGATGTGGGCGCTGAGACACACAAGCAGCGTTAGGCTCGTTACTCAAAGAATGTAATATATCACTCATCACTAGTTACTCTTTCAAAAGTAATATTGTTACTTTCTGGCAGCAGTAATTAGTTACATTGTTTCTTCACGCCACACAGAAGTTGTAACAGTGTATCTTCCACATAAATGTTACTAATAACACATCATTTGACCAAAATACACATTATTAGTTATTACAAACACTCAATAATTAATAGTGACATTCAAGTAGAAGTGTTGTATTAATCTCATTAAGTGTCATTTCTCCGTTACACATGATTATATTTCATTATGTATTTGATCAAATCACATAAATTTGTTTAATTTTCCAAAAAAATGTAATTATAGTAATATAATGTTAATCAGAGGGATGTAACGCCAGAGTACAGTAACACACAACAGTGTTCAAATCATCTTTTTTATTGACAAAATCAA
>CM049849.1:28939470-28956970 GCA_027422415.1 Schizothorax lantsangensis | reverse complement strand
GTCAGACTCCCAGCGCGTGCCGTTAGTGTGAGCTCTCAGCGTGAAGCAGCGCTGCTGCTGGCAGGAGATAAACACACACACACACACACACACAGCCTGTATCTGTCAGGATTATCAGTAGTTCCTGTGGAGCCGCAGCTAATGAGACACGCTGAAGCACCAGAGGCTAAACACATGAGCGTAAGAGACGACTGACAGCACGAGAACACGTGACTTTATCATGATTCATCACGTCACAACTGGAGAAAACTGAACAGGGGTCATGACATGAGAAATCTAATTTTAAATTATTTTGACATATAAGAGGTCTTTGCACCATTAAAACATCCTGCAAGTTTAATAGCTTAAACCTCCTCCTCGTTATAAACAAAGCATTTATTTAATTAAGCTCCAGAACGGCTCGTTTGGATCCGAGGGGCAAGATGACATCACCAAGCCAGTCATTTGCATAAGCCCCGCCTCCAGAGCAAGACATAGACCATAAGGAAATGATTTCATAATGCTTTGTCTGGAAATTACGGTTTTATTTTGATTATATTGTCAAAACACTCTCAATAGTGAGGAGACGCTGATACTGTTTCCTATGCAGCGACGTCAGCCAATCAGAACAAGCCTTAAAAGGACACGCCCCTTAAAACAGGTCTCTTTAGAGAGAGGTTTAGTAACATTATAAGTAAACCTCAAGGAATATATTAACTGTCACCCAGTCTACTTCACTATATTACAATTAAATCCTAATGTACTCATGACAAACTAGATCTCATCAAGACTCCTAAATAGATATTTCACCATTTTTTGTTGTTACAAATTAGCAGTAATAGATTAATTTATGATAAGAGTGACGAAGAGTATGATAAATCTACATCATAACAGGAGTTATGAGCTTAGTCACAAAAAGTCTGCCTTTTTCCATATCACGTTTTAGCAATAATCATAACCAATTGAAAGCTTAAAAATCTCAATGTATCCAGTGAAACCAATTTGAAATCAAACATTGTGTTACCATAGAAACGGTACTTCAAAATGTGTTAGGCTCCTCCCCCTTAGCGGGGGTGTCATATTACAAAATGCATTACGGCTTTTAGAATCAAAGCTTTTTATAATCTTGACAAAATGCATATCGTTGGAAAGGTCTGAGTCTCAAGATGCCATATTTGGTGGTTATTTTGTTATAATATTGAGAGAGAAATTGATAGATTTATGATAAAAAACCGTGACACCCGGTGGCTGTTTTTGGTATAACGCCGAAACAAAATTGCATACGAACCTCAATTTTTTTAATATCAACTTCAAACTTATTAGATACATGGCTTTAATTTTATAGCAATTTTGGATTTTTAACTATTTTTTAAATATTTATATAAAACAAATAACGAAAAATAGTACAATACATTTTCTTAACAGTAAATTTAAACTTCTATAACTTTAATATTTTAATTTTATTAAATGATTTCACTTCTGTAATAATCTGCTAATTGTCTTGTTAAAAAAAGACCAATCTTAGGTCATGAATTATAATAACTTAAGTTTGGATAGTGCACGTTCTCGTGAATTTAAAGGGTTAAGCGGTGAAAACTGATGATGAGGAGTTTAACGCCTCATATCCCCACACGTGTATTTCAGTGGAAAGCGAGTAGATGTTATATCTGGGGTAGATTCTGCAGGCTGACCTCGATGACGTCGGTCTTGGCGTCTCCCCAGTAGATCTTCCTCTCGCTGTAGTCCAGCGCCAGTCCGTTAGGCCAGCCCAGAGACGTGTTGACCAGCACCAGCCGCTCCGTCCCGTCCAGAGCCGCCCGCTCGATCTTAGGCAGCTCGCCCCAGTCCGTCCAGTACATGTACCTGCGGCAGAACACGCTCATCATTCACAAACTCCAGGAGCCTGCGCTCCGATAGTGATCGGATCAAATCTACAAAATGTGTTGTTTAAGAGGAAAAAGGGATTCTAGATCACAGTTTGGTTTTGGAATCCAGAAGAAAAAAAAATCCAGAAAAATAAAAGCGGGGGAAACTATCCAGAAAAATTAAAATGGGAAAAAATTTGGAATCCAGAAAAAAAAAAAAAAAAAAAAAAAAAAAAAAAGTTGTTTCCCCCGCTTTTATTTTTCAGGATTAAATTTTTTTTTATTATTTTTTTTTTTTTTTCTGGATTCCAAATTTTTTCCCATTTTAATTTTTCTGGATTTAAAAAAAAAAAAAAAAAAATTGTTTCCCCCGCTTTTATTTTTCAGGATTATTATTATTATTCTTTTTTTTTTTTTAAATCCAGAAAAATTAAAATGGGAAAAAATTTGGAATCCAGAAAAAAAAAAAAGAAAGAAAAAAACCCGGAATCCAGAAAAATTAAAATGGAATTTGGGAAAAAATACAACAGATTTCATAGAGCCCTATATGACTGACTGAACTACTGATTGAGATGAACTACTGCAGTAAACAGGAAGAGGAAGTCAGCTCGACAGGAAAACAGCAGGAACTGGTTCAAGCGTAAAGCCCCGTTCACACCAAGAACGATAACTATAAAGATAACCATATTAGCGTCCACACCAGCGAACGATATCGTCTGTTTGTTCCAAGCGCTTTAAATTCTCCAGCTCGTTATAGCAGGATTGATTCTGATTGGCTGTCAATGTTTGTATCGTTCATCATCTGGGAAAATAATTCTGGATTCCAATGACATCGTTTCTCTTATAGTCGTGGTTCTTTAATATTGAGAATGATTTTTATAACTCTATCGTTATCGTGCTTGGTGTGAAGGAATGAATCTCACCCGGCGACCGGGTCCAGAGCGATGGCCCTCGGCTCGTCCAGCTCCTCTGAGATCAGGATCTTCCTCATGGTTCCGTTCAGCCGCGTCACCTCGATCCGGTCCGTGCCGGTGTCGGTCCAGTACAGGTTCCGTGCGATCCAGTCCACGGCGATCCCGTCCGGATGATTGACCTGCGAGGTCACCACGAACTGAGCGTCGCTGCCGTCCACAGACGACCTGCCAACAGAGTCGCTTCAATTATAATCAATTCACATTATGATTCTGATCAATAGATTCCAATGTGGTTAAAAAAAAACAATGTAGTAAGGCTGGGCGGTATATCGAATATGGTCGATATATTCTTTATGAGCGATGCGGTATGAAGCAATACCGTTAATATCGATATACAGTAGTTTGATACGAGCGCATCTGAAAAATATCTGGGAGGACAGACTGAGCTGCTGCGGAGAAAGTGCATCATACAGTTTGTGTACAGTATGATAGCACTAACTGTAAAGTGACTGTAATGGAGTTATCAAAATAGCCTTTTTACTCAATTACTCTTTACTAAATTTTTATTTAGTAAATTTAACTTCTGCTTTAAAAGGATTATTGTTGTTTTTAGATTGCAATGTTGATTTTAACCCTTTTTTGCACATAATTTGTAGCAATAGACAACAATACATTGTATGGGACAAAATTATACATTTTTCTGTTATGCCAAAAATCATTAGGATATTACGATCATGTCTCATGAAGATATTTAGTAAATTTCCTACCATAAACTTAATTTTTGATTAGTAATATGCATTGCTAAGAACTTCATTTGAACAACTTTAAAGGTGATTTTCTCAATATTTAGATTTTTTTGCACCCTCAGATTCCAGATTTACAAATATTGTCCAAATCATACATCAATGGAAAGCTATTTATTCAGATTTCATATGATGTATAAATCTCAATTTCCAAAAATTTACCCTTATGACTGGTTTTGTGCTCCAGGGTCACATATATATGCCTACATGCTTACATTCAGTTATTGGTTTAATCTAAATACAAAATACTGAGATATATACCGTATACCACAAATCAGCCAAAATATACAGAGATATGAATTTTTGCTCAGCCCTACAATGTAGTCAAATATTTAGATATCAAACATATTTATTCCGTGTCTCTTTTTGCAACACATTTAATTGCTGCTGAATACGATAAACAAAAATCAGCCGGCTGCATAAAAACCGGACTCCATTAAGAGCTGTTTGAGGACAAAATAGAGATGCATGATTCTGGATAAATTTATTTTTTATTTTATTTTTTTATGGATGTTGTGGTTCTCACAATTCTGAAGAAAAAAAACCTTGGACAACTAAACAATTTCATGGAATTTATGAATGGAATGCAGCGTTTCCCATACATTGATTTAGGGCTGCTCGATTATGACAAAAATCATAATCACGATTATTTTGGTCAATATTGTAATCACGATTATTAGCGGGCCGTATAACCAAAAATTTTATGCAAATCAAAAGTATTCAGTTATAGAAATGTAATAATCAAATGTAAAATAAAACAGCGTAGTCTTCACTGTAAGAATTAAACCTCCTTTGTTTCTTATTAAAGCTACAAAACACCTTCTGTGAAGAGCAGCGAGTGATTGTCTTTTGTTGTTTGATTAATATTAAGCACACAGTCGGAGCAGGAATATAGCGCGCTGTCTCTTTAAGAGCCGCACGGATACAATTTACTGTTACACGCGTATTTTCAGTATCATCTGTTTACATTCATTTATTACATAACCGACGAGGGTTTACGTGAATAATCACTGAGCGCCGCATTTTGACACATTTTAGCGTGTATTTGAGCGTTTAGACGCATACGTTCAGCTAAAGATGACTTCACATGCTCCGTCTCTGAGCGCATACACAGATATCCTCCTGAGGAACAACACAAGCTCTCTTTAAAACATTAATAAATATAATCAACTTTAATAACTCAAGCACGTCCAATTTTGCAAAAGTCACGTTACATGATTTTACTGATTTACACGTGAAAATGGGCTTTTATGGAGGCGTGCACTGCTGGACAGGGGGCGGAATGGGGCGCCATAATCGTTTTATCTCGATTATTGTATTTTCATAATCGTTGGAGGCCGAAATCGAAATCGAAACTGAATTTCGATTAATTGCACAGCCCTACATTGATTTATTTGCGGTGGCACGCCACAATATCAAAACTGACCGCCACAAATAGATTTTTTTCAAAAAGCTTTGACTTAGTTGAATAAACATGAGCTCTACACGTTTCAGAATCAAAGCCCAGTGCTGGTGTTTATATATCACTGTATTTATGAAGGAAACCGACTGTCTTCAGAAAATTTTGGATGTCATTTTCACTTCATCTTGCATGTAACGTCTCCCATAATAGGGGCACTTTAAAAGTGGTATTTTCACCTGCTTTCAGATAAAGCAGCATTTACTACACAGAGCCGTAGTTGACTAAGAAGCTACGCAAACAGCTGTCATTATGGCAGTGATTCTCAGTGAACTACGGCTCTGTGTAGTAAATGCTGCTTTATCTGAAAGCAGGTGATGGAGATTTACTACTAATCACAGAACCGGCTTCACTGATGAGATACGCATGACAATCGCCTTCGATTAATCCTGCAGGGCATACTTCAATGAATGATTCAAAGACTCTGTGTATTTTGGACCTTTAGCGTCCGACTCTGGACCTCTAGCGTCCCGACCCTGGACCTCTAGCGCCCCGACCCTGGACCTCTAGCGCCCCGACCCTGGACCTCTAGCGTCCCGACCCTGGACCTCTAGCGTCCCGACCCTGGACCTCTAGCGACCCTGGACCTCTAGCGCCCCGACCCTGGACCTCTAGCGCCCCGACCCTGGACCTCTAGCGCCCCGACCCTGGACCTCTAGCGCCCCGACCCTGGACCCTCTAGCGTCCCGACCCTGGACCCTCTAGCGTCCCGACCCTGGACCCTCTAGCGTCCCGACTCCCTGGACCTCTAGCGCCCCGACCCTGGACCCTCTAGGGGAAAGGGAAAGGAAAGGGAAAGGGAAGTGGTGTGTGGCCAAGTATGGTGACCCATACTCGGAATTTGTCCTCTGCATTTAACCCATCCAAGTGCACACTCACAGCAGTGAACACACACCCGGAGCAGTGGGCAGCCATATTGCGGCGCCCGGGGAGCAGTTGGGGATCGGTGCCTTGCTCAAGGGTCTCACCTCAGTCGTGGTATTGAAGGTGGAGAGAGCACTTGTTATTCACTCCCCCCACCGACAATCCCTGCCGGACCTGGGAATCGAACCTACAACCTTTGGGTTACAAGTCCAACTCTCTAACCATTAGGCCACGGCTGCCCCATAGCGCCCCGACCCTGGACCTCTAGCGCCCCGACCCTGGACCTCTAGCGCCCCGACCCTGGACCTCTAGCGCCCCGACCCTGGACCTCTAGCGCCCCGACCCTGGACCCTCTAGCGTCCCGACCCTGGACCCTCTAGCGTCCCGACCCTGGACCTCTAGCGTCCCGACCCCCTGGCCCTCTAGCGTCCCGACCCCCTGGACCTCTAGCGCCCCGACCCCCTGGACCTCTAGCGCCCCGACCCTGGACCTCTAGCGTCCCGACCCTGGACCTCTAGCGTCCCGACCCTGGACCTCTAGCACCCCGACCCTGGACCTCTAGCGTCCCGACCCTGGACCTCTAGCGTCCCGACCCTGGACCCTCTAGCGTCCCGACCCTGGACCTCTAGCACCCCGACCCTGGACCTCTAGCGTCCCGACCCTGGACCTCTAGCGTCCCGACCCTGGACCTCTAGCGCCCCGACCCTGGACCTCTAGCGCCCCGACCCTGGACCTCTAGCGCCCCGACCCTGGACCCTCTAGCGTCCCGACCCTGGACCTCTAGCGTCCCGACCCCCTGGCCCTCTAGCGTCCCGACCCCCTGGACCTCTAGCGCCCCGACCCTGGACCTCTAGCGTCCCGACCCTGGACCTCTAGCGTCCCGACCCTGGACCTCTAGCACCCCGACCCTGGACCTCTAGCGTCCCGACCCTGGACCTCTAGCGTCTGACTCTGGAGTAGTAGCTGCTGTACCTGCGGATGGCCTGCACCTCGTCGTCTGTCCAGTAGATGTGTCCCTCCACCGGGTCAAAGTCGATGGCGATGGCGTGCCGTATGTCGTCGGTCTGCAGCACGATGTCGGTGAAGTCCGGTGTGTCCAGAGAGATCCGCCGCAGGTCTGTGCGCCGCGCCAGAAGCAGCAGCTGAGTGGCACCTGGACAGGGTCAGAGGTCAGAGGTCACATAAGCATATGGAGTGAATATGCTCAGACCAAACCAGGGTACATTACTCGCTTCTGCTGAACACTAAAGAAGAGATATTAAAAAGCACATTGATTTTCACTGTACGGACAACACTGAGAAATTCTTTAAAATATCATATTCAGTGCGTTACAGAAGACAGTCAGTCATTAATCATATCATCATACTTTTCTCAGCTGATATGAATGAATGATGCATTTATGATAAATCATAGTACATCAAGACAGCGGTTTTGTACAAAATGTATAACTTTTCCGAAATGCTGTTTAAATATGCAAATGAGGTGTTATCTAATTAAATATGCATTGATTTGCATACACTTCCAGAACAGAAATCTGAACACTGATTCAATATTCATGTCTGATTTTTGTGGTCATATTAGACTTAATGTTTTTCAAGAGGATTTTGGATCTCTTTTTTTCATTCCATGAATCAGAAAATACTGTCAAACAAACATTTTCACCGTGTTTTTAGGAATTAATTATTTTATAAATCAGTGTGAATGATATATGAACAAATCTTCAGAATATAGAGAGGAATAAAACTGTAAAGTTTGGTGCCTGTAAGAGAAAAACTCTTTAAAGATATGGATTGGAATTGAAATCTACAGACGCAATAAAATAAACACTTAAATGTGTATTTTGGATATTTTCAGTCCATTAGTCTGAAAGAAGAAGGAAAATAGACCTTAAAACTGACCAGTGCATAAAACACACTGGTTTTGCCTTTAAAGCAAACAAGTGTGTTTTACTCCAGAATAGTGTTGTCACGGTACCAAAATTTCAGTATTCGGTACCGATACCAGTGAAAATCCACGGTTCTCGGTACCAAAGCAAAACACAAAAACATGCTAATTAAAAACATACTATTTTTATTAATAAAGTCAAACAAAAATAAAATGTAAAAAAATCAATGCCATTGTTTATATTTATTTAAAATTGTTTCAAGTTTTTTCGCAAGTAATAAAGTATGAAAAACAGTAAACAAATTTCACCCAAGTTTAATTTGTCTTTTAATTTTAATTTTATTTTTTGGTAAATAAAGGGGATTTACTGTTAAAATTAAAATATGGAAGAAATATTGTGTGATTATTTCTATCAAAATAAAGATGTATTAATTTTTTCAACAGTAGTAATAGTATCACATACGTTCTACTAAATAATAGTAATGTATTTCTGGCACAATGTCTTTTAAGTAAAAACGAACTTTTATTTTGACGGGTTGCCGTGAATACCTTTTACATTTCCGTGTGTGTGTGTGTAGCTATGATATGACGCTGGTTTTACTCAAATGAAACGGTAAAATGCTTGTGAAGTGACTCTCAGAGCAGTTCTGGAGATGTAGTTTATGTATTTATGTCCTCATTGAGACGGTAGATGCTGAAATCACCGCGAGCGTCACGCGCGCTTCAGTGTATGTAGTAAAAAAAACGCACGTCTCTGCCATTCATTCATTCATTCACACAGAGACTTGTAGAACCAGCGGGATTCATATTTGAATCGACATTTGCGGCTTAATATTTACAGATACTCGTCCATGTCGCGATTTGATTTAAGTGTAATGACCTACTTTTGATTAATTCATCTAAACTTTGACAAATTCCGTGACATTCCGTGCTAAACTGTAAATTCCGTTTTTATAACTGGATTCTGGGATTCCATCCGCGTTTTCTGCATCGAGGAAATCAGAGCTGTACGGGTCAAGAACCGGGTTGACCGGGTACTCGGTACCACCGGAACTTGAAAAAAGCTAGTACCGTGACGTTTTAATTTTTTTAGTACCGACTTGGTACCGAAGTACCGGGTCTTTTGACAACACTATTCCAGAATGTGTTCAATGTATTCAATCCCTCCACACACTCTCACTCTCTCACTCTCACTCTCACTCTCTCACTCTCTCACACACTCTCACTCACTCACTCTCACTCTCTCACTCTCTCACACACTCACTCTCACTCACTCTCACTCTCTCACTCTCACTCACTCACTCTCTCACTCTCTCACTCTCTCACACACTCTCACTCACTCACACACACACACACTCTCACACTCACTCTCACTCTCTCACTCTCTCACACACACACACACTCACACACTCTCACACACTCACACTCTCACACTCTCACACACACACTCTCTCTCTCTCACACACACACACACACACTCTCACACACTCACACACACTCTCACTCTCTCACACTCTCTCTCTCTCTCTCACTCTCACACTCTCACACACTCTCACTCACTCACACAAACACACTCTCACACTCACACACACTCTCACACACTCTCACACACTCTCACACACTCTCACACACTCTCACACACTCTCACACACTCTCACACACACACAGAATGAATGCCCCCACTGCTGCTCAAGACGAGACCATTGAACAGAGAAACGATCTCCCATCAGGCCGTGCTGGTGGGGGGGGGAGCAAACAAAGGCCTTACAAACGAGGCTCTTTCAGTCAAACACATGCAGATAGTGAAGCCTGGTGTGAACGGCAGCCTGCCATCATCATCATCATCAGACAGAGGCAGCGGTCATGTGACCCAGAAACACAGATCACACGCAGAACCGTGTTACCGTAGCAACCAGCGGACGGTAACCCTGCGACGTCAACAGAGCGAATTAATGTGAGCCGGCAGAAGCTGGTAACCATCAAACACACACACACACACGAGACACACACACACACACACACACACACGAGACACACACTGCAGCTACACTCACACAAACACACACACTGCAGGTACACTCACACAAACACACACGAGACACACACACACACACACGAGACACACACACACACGAGACACACACACACACGAGACACACACACACACACACACGAGACACACACACACACACGAGACACACACACACGAGACACACACACACGAGACACACGAGACACACACGAGACACACACGAGACACACACACGAGACACACACACACGAGACACACACACACGAGACACACACACACGAGACACACACACACACACGAGACACACACACACACGAGACACACACACACACGAGACACACACACACACGAGACACACACACACGAGACACACACACACGAGACACACACACACGAGACACACACACACACGAGACACACACACACGAGACACACACACACGAGACACACACACACGAGACACACACACGAGACACACACACGAGACACACACGAGACACACACACACACGAGACACACACACACACGAGACACACACACACACGAGACACACACACACGAGACACACACACACGAGACACACACACACACACACGAGACACACACACACGAGACACACACACACGAGACACACACACACACACACGAGACACACACGAGACACACACACACGCGACACACACACACACACGAGACACACACACACACGAGACACACACACACACGAGACACACACACACACGAGACACACACACACACGAGACACACACACACACGAGACACACACACACACGAGACACACACACACACACGAGACACACACACACACACGAGACACACACACACACGAGACACACACACACACGAGACACACACACACACACGAGACACACACACACACGAGACACACACACACACGAGACACACACACACACGAGACACACACACACACGAGACACACACACACACACGAGACACACACACACGAGACACACACACACGAGACACACACACACGAGACACACACACACGAGACACACACACGAGACACACACACGAGACACACACACACGAGACACACACACACGAGACACACACACACACACGAGACACACACACACGAGACACACACAGGAGACACACACACACGAGACACACACACAAACACACATACTGCAGCTACACTCACACAAACACACACACACTGCAGGTACACACACACTCACAGACACACACACTGCAGGTACACTCACACAAACACACACAAGACACACACACACACACACGAGACACACACACACGAGACACACACACACACACAGAGACACACACACACAGAGACACACACACACAGAGACACACACACACAGAGACACACACACACAGAGACACACACACACACACACACACACACACACACACACACACAGAGGCACACACACACTGCAGGTGTACTCACACACACACACACACTGCAGGTACAAACACACACTCACACACGAGACACACACACTCACAGAGACACACACACTGCAGGTACACACACACACACACACTGCAGATCATGGGTGGGCGATAAGGTAACCTTACAAGGTAACAAAATCTATAATATAAATAAAAGAACTGCAGATATTTAGGCCAATGTGGGCGAAGATGAAAAATCTGTCATTATTTTATCTTTGTTGTTAAAAACAAGATCAAAGACACACATTACAAATACACACAACATACAGATAAAACAAACAGTGCTTTATTTTTCTGTCACAGCAGGAGTATTTAACACTAGCATTCAAGATTGAATCAACTAAATATAAAAATAAAACACTATATTCACTTCACTGCATAAATTATTCATAGATTCTTATTAAAGCAACTGTATTTTTCTTCAGTCAAGAGCAGAGAGTTATTTTTATTTTGTTGTTTTATTACGATTAAGGGGATAGTTCTGTCAATTCATGTTTATTTTTATACCATCATTCACTCACTCTCAAGTTGTTTTTAACCTGAATGAGTTTCTTTCTTCTGCTGAACATAAATGTTATGTTGAAGAATATGAATTAGCAAACAGTTGCTGGTCCCATAGACTTCCACAGTAATTTTAATAGCAAAATAGCAACTATTTGGTTACCCACATTCTTCAAAATATGTTTCTTTTGTGTTCAGCACAAGACAGAAATGAATACAGGTTTGGGAGTAAATAATGACAGAAATACATTTTTGGGTGTACTGTCCCTTTAATGAGAGCCGGCAGCATGTTTAGTGTACTGTCCCTTTAAGAGCTGCACGCATCTAATATACAGAGAAGAGTCTGTTTCTCTCTCATCTGTTTATTTTCACTTTAAACATAACCAACTGTGTTTATATGTACACCTTGTGTGTTTCTGACAGTATAACTTAGTTAATTAATGAAGATAACTCCGTTCTCAAGTGCTGTTTGACAGGGTTTTAGTGTGTGTGTGTGTGCTCAGAAAGAGACACACTATCATCCATAGCGACTGCATTCAATCTATACATCTGTTTGATCAGTTGATGTGATCACTGGGAACCGAACCCATGTCCTTACACCATCCTGAGCTACACACACACTGATTTTACAGAACTGTTTGTTAGATTATTACATAATCATCCTCATTCACACACCTGCAATATAAACACTAGTTCCCATAACCTTCAGTATGATGATTCCTGTAATCATGTGAAGGTTTGACTATTTAAAACTGTCCTCACTTACAGTGAAACCTGTTGAGCACAGACCAGTGAGACCAGTGAGACCAGTGAGTCACTAGAGCTCATAAATCACATTTAAAGCTGGTGTTTTGCACGGGTTTCTCTCAGGGTTGGTTAGGAGTCAGAGGTCAGGTTAAGACACAGAAAATAGCATTAACCTGACAGAAAAACACTGAAAGCCTATGAGATGAACTCAGCGTGTGTGTAAGCGTGAGTGTGTGTGTGCGTGTAAGCATGAGAGTGTGTGTGTAAGCGTGAGTGTGTGTGTGTGCGTGTAAGCATGAGAGTGTGTGTGTAAGCGTGAGTGTGTGTGGCGTGTGCGTGTAAGCGTGAGTGTGTGTGCGTGTAAGCATGAGAGTGTGTGTGTGTGTGTGAGTGTGTGTGAAGCGTGAGTGTGGCGTGTGTGTAAGCGTGAGTGTGTGTGTGTGTGTGTGTGTGTGTGTGTGCAAGCGTGAGTGTGCGTGTGTGTAAGCGTGAGTGTGTGTGTGTGTGTGTGTGTGTGTAAGCGTGAGTGTGTGTGTGTAAGCGTGAGTGTGTGTGTGTGTGTGTGTGTGTGTGTGTAAGCGTGAGTGTGTGTGTGTGTAAGCGTGAGTGTGTAAGCGTGAGTGTGTGTGTGTGTGTGTGTGTGTGTGTGTGTGTGTGTGTGTCTCTCTCACCGTCTCTGCAGGTCTGGTTGTCGTCCAGCAGCTGGACACCGGTTGGACAGGTGCACTGGTAATAAGGTTTGACCGGAGACAGCAGACACAGATGAGAACATCCTCCGTTCTTCAGCGCACAGGGACTCGTCACATCTGTCACACACACACACACACACGTCAGACGAGGAAAACAGCATGACGACATGTCAGCGTGTCCAACAGACTCGATTCACAGATAACAGTAAAGGTGTTTCACTGATCAAACCCTCCAAGACTCTCACACACACACTCATCAACTCGCTCTCTCACACACACACACACACTCATCAACTCGCTCTCTCACACAAACACACACACACTCATCAACTCGCTCTCTCACACAAACACACTTATCAACTCTCACACACACACACACACTCACTCATCAACTCGCTCTCTCACACAAACACACTTATCAACTCACACACACTCATCAACTCACTCTCACACACACACTTATCAACTCACACACACACACACACACTCATCAACTCGCTCTCACACACACTCACTCATCAACTCACACACACTCATCAACTCACTCTCACACACACCAACTCGCTCTCACACACACTCACTCATCAACTCACTCTCACACACACACTTATCAACTCACACACACACACACACATCAACTCGCCCTCACACACACACACTCACTCATCAACTCACTCTCACACACAAACACACTTATCAACTCACACACACACACACACACACACACACACACTCATCAACTCACACACACACACACTCATCAACTCGCTCTCACACACACTCACTCATCAACTCACTCTCTCACACAAACACACTTACACACACACACACACACTCATCAACACACTCTCTCACACACTCACTCATCAACTCTCTCTCTCTCACACACACACACACTCATCAACTCGCTCTCACACACACTCACTCATCAACTCACTCTCTCACACAAACACACTTACACACACACACACTCACTCATCAACTCACTCTCTCACACAAACACACTTACACACACACACACACACTCATCAACACACTCTCTCACACACTCACTCATCAACTCTCTCTCTCTCACACACACACACACACACACAGACAGAAACAGATTTAAGAAAAAAGAGTTAATTTAGCAGTGGGGAAGTCGTAAGAACTTGGGAAGAAGGGAAAATACAATTCTCCAATGCATTGCAATTCTCTTTAATGATTTAAAACATTTTAAAATAAAATTTAAAAAACATGATTAAATCATAAAATGTAATACTAATTTTTTTTTTTTTATTAAAATAATTACATATTAAAAAACACAAATGTAAATTCTAAATAATTTTAAATGAAATGTATTGGATCGTGAGGTGGCTAAAGATTGAGAACCCGCAGCAAAAGCAGAGGACCGAGGCAGACGGTGAGAGCGAGAGACGGAGGATTCTATCAGCGCTGTGAGAAATTCTCTGTGTTCAATCAGCACTGAGGACAGAACAGACGCTCCATTGTGTGCGAGAAGCCAAACCAGGAGTCCTGTGTCATAATCATTCCTGCAGAGACTCCAATACAACAGCCTTCAGGAAACTCCTCTAGCAGCACTGAGAAGAACAGACACACACACACACACAAACACTCACTCACCTCTCTCTCTCTCTCTCACACACACACACACTCACGCTCTCACTCACTCACACACACGCTCACACACTCAAGCTTACACACACACTCACACGCTCTCACTCACACACACACTCACGCTCTCACTCACTCACACTCATACTCTCACACGCACTCACATACTCTCACACACACACTCACTCACACACACTCACTCAAGCTTACACACACACTCACACGCTCACACTCACTCACACGCTCTCACACACACATGCTCTCACACACACATGCTCTCACACACACACATGCTCACACACACACATGCTCACACACACACATGCTCTCACACACACACATGCTCTCACACACACACATGCTCTCACACACACATGCTCTCACACACACATGCTCTCACACACACATGCTCTCACACACACATGCTCTCACACACACACACACTCATTCTCTCATACACACTCATGCTCACACAAACTCACACTCTCATACACACACTCACGCTCTCACACACACACACATTCTCTCACACAAACTCACACACACTCACGCTCACACACACTCACGCTCACACACAGTCTCACACACACACATGCTCTCACACACTTACTCATGCTCACACACACACACTCATTCTCTCACACACACTCATGCTCACACAAATTCACACTGTCATACACACACTCACGCTCTCACACACACACATTCTCTCACACAAACTCACACACACACGCTCTCACTCACACACACTCACGCTCTCACACACACACTCACACGCTCTCACACACACTCACGCTCACACACACGCTCTCACACAAACACTCACACACACACGCTCTCACACAAACACTCACTCTTGCTCACACACACTCACACAAACACTCATGCTCTCACGCTCACACACACTCACATACACACTCACACGCTCTCACACAAACACTCACTCTTGCTCACTCACACTCACACAAACACTCATGCTCTCACGCTCACACATACTCACATACACACTCACACGCTCTCACACAAACACTCACGCTCACACACACTCACGCTCTCACACTCACGCTCTCACACACACACTCACACACTCTTACCCACTCTCTCACACACTATCTTACCCAGCGGCTGCCGCGTCTGGCTGTAGACGTGTATGTCCATGGGTGAGAAGATGTTGGTGTGGATCTCGTGGCTGTTCTCTCCCGTGTGTTTGAGGCAGGCGTGGATGGAGTGTGTGTTCCAGTCCGTCCAGAAGAGTGTGTCCTCGTACAGCGTCAGTGCAAACGGGTGCGGCAGAGAGTCCTTTACCACCACCTCCCTGAGAACACACACACACACACACGTGAGCTAACGAACGCATGCCGCACGCTGACTAGGGGTGTGTGATATATATCGTCTGCGATAATATCGTAATTGTTGTTTTAACGATGTGTGATTTGACGTTATCGAGTATATCACAAAAACCAAACAAAACACCCCTACAGAGCGCACATGATGGTGATTCGTTCCTGAATGAATCAATCGTTTAAATGATTCGGTTCAGCAGTGATTTGTTCCTGAATGAATCAATCGTTTAAATGATTCAGTTCAGCAGTGATTCGTTCCTGAATGAATCAATCGTTTAAATGATTCGGTTCAGCAGTGATTCGTTCCTGAATGAATCAATCTTTTAAATGATTCGGTTCAGCAGTGATTCGTTCCTGAATGAATCAACCGTTTAAATGATTCAGTTCAGCAGTGATTCGTTCCTGAATGAATCAATCGTTTAAATGATTCGGTTCAGCAGTGATTCGTTCTTGAATGAATCAATCGTTTAAATTATTCGGTTCAGCAGTGATTCGTTCCTGAATTAATCAATCAGCAAAAGTATCAGCAAAATTAATATTTGCTGAAGCTTCATCTGAATGTGTTTAGATGTATTTACACACTGCAGCTCAGAGGGACACGGAGTGCTTAACCAGTTATAAATGTATACGTTTTTGACATTTTAAACATAAAACATTGAATACTGATATTTAAAATTATTTTAAAAATGAAAATAGACTTTAAATGTGAAATTAAAGTCACCAGCAGGTCACTGTTAACAAGTGAATCATTGTGAGTGAACCGATTCATTTGAACGATTGATTCATTCAGGAACGAATCACTGAGACAAAACAGTGCTGTAGCTGTTTGGAGTTATATTTTTGTGGCGAAATAGAGCAAAAACAGGCGTCTAAAACGTAAGTCTCTTAATATTAACTTATTGTTTATTGAACTGTTGTTGTATAAAATCAATATGCTTATTTTTGAAGAAAAAAACATCATGAAACGTAAATATATACATTTTCTGCCCCCATATCTTGAATTTTGTGATCATTCTTAATGCATTTTATTAGACAGAATCATGCAGTGTTAGGTTTAACCACTCCGTAGGTGCTTTATTTGGTTTTTGCAAAATACTCGATAGTCAAATTGCATATCATTAAAACAACAATTACGATATTATCACAGACGATATATATCGCACACCCCTAGCATGGACACACGCGACCGAGACGCTCTTACCGGCCCGAGCCGTCCAGGTTGGAACGGTGGATGAAGTTGAACTTGGCGTCGGCCCAGTACAGTTTCTGCTGGCCGTAGTCGAGGGTCAGTCCGTTCGGCCAGTAGATCTCAGAGTCGATGATGACCGAGCGATGAGTGCCG
>CM049849.1:28924470-28931970 GCA_027422415.1 Schizothorax lantsangensis | reverse complement strand
AAGACCCCGCGGACACCCTGTATTTAGTAATTTTTATTTATTATTATTGATATTTTTGTAAAATGAAATTAGTATTACTACATTATTTTTCTAAAATAGTTGTTTTTTTATTTTACAGTAAAATATTTCAACAAACATTTCTATCTAGTAATTTTTATTTATAAATAAATTGCATTATTATTATTAAGTTAAATTAGTATTACATTATTTTTCTAACATGGTAGTTTAATTTTACAGTAGAATATTTTTGTTTTTATTTTTATTTAATAACCATAACATTTTATAACCATATTAATATACACTGCTGCTCAAAAGTTTGGATCAGATTTTTAATGTTTTTAATAAGTCTCTTCTGCTCATCGAGGCTGTATTTATTTGATAAAAAATACAGTAATATTGTGAAATATTATTGCAATTTTTAATATCGGTTTCCTATTTTAATATCTATTAAACTGTAATTTATTTCTGTGATCAAAGCTGTATTTTCAGCATCATTACTGCAGTCTTCAGTGTCACATGATCTTCAGAAATCATAATAATATACTGATTTATTATTAATGTTGAAACTCTTCATATTGATTTTTGGAACATGATATTTTTCTTTGATTCTTTGATGAATATAAAGTTAAAAAGAGCAGCATTTGTTCAAAATAGAAATATTTTCTAACAATATAAATCTATTTTTATTCCTTTAACACATCCCTCCTGAATAAAAATATTAATTTCTTTAAAAAAAAAAATAATAATAATAATTACTGACCCCAAAACTTTTGAACAGCATTGTAAAAAAAATATTTTTAAAATAAATGCTGCTCTTTTTAACGTTGTATTCATCAAAGAATCAAAAAGTATCACGTGTTCCAAAAAACAGTTCAACATTAATAATAAATCAGCATATTATTATGATTTCTGAAGATCATGTGACTCTGAAGACTGCAGTAATGATGCTGAAAATGCAGCTTTGATCACAGAAATAAATTACAGTTTAATAGATATTCACATAGAAAACCGATATTAGAAATTGCAATAATATTTCACAATATTACAGTTTTTTCTGTATTTTTGATTGAATAAATACAGCCTCGATGAGCAGAAGAGACTTCTTAAAAACATTAATAATCTTACTGATTCTAACTTTAGTGCATAACCACAACATTTTAGCCAAATTGTGCAGCGCTACAAACAAACCTGGAACACTTTCAGAATGCATTTTAAAGCAAATTGTCATTAAAAACACAGTTTGATATTTTCTCCCTGAATTGTACAGTATCAGGTGCATAAGTGTACTCATGAATGAATGAATGATGCATTTATAAAGCGCTTTACAATCATGTGGGGGGTCTCTCCTCAACCACCACCAGTGTGCAGCATCCACTTGGATGACTCGGCGCCAGAGCGCTCACCACACACCAGCTACAGGTGGAGAGGAGAGAGATAGAGCCAATCAAGTGGATGGGGATTATTAGGAGGCCATGATAGATAAGGGCTAGTGGAGGGAATTTGGCCAGGACACCGGGGTTACACCCCTACTCTTTACGAGAAGTGCCATGGGATTTTTAGTGACCACAGAGAGTCAGGACCTCGGTTTAACGTCTCATCCGAAAGACGGTGCTTTTTACAGTATAGTGTCCCCATCAATATACTGGGGCATTAGGACCCACACAGACCACAGGGTGAGCACCCCCTGCTGGTCTCAATAACACCTCTTCCAATGACACCGAGCGACTCAGACCGGAACAAAAGCAGCTGTGTCGGTCAATCTGAGGGGCTGGATTACCCATCAGCCCTCGCTCGGGTTACTACAGGCTAGGGGTGGGCGATATGAACTAAAATTCATATCACGGTATTTTCCACAGTCCAGATGATATCGATATTATATCGTGGTATGAAAAAAAAAAATCTGGAATCACATTTTAGTAGACATTAGTATGCATTTTAACCTTATATAACTAGAAAAAAAACATTATTTCAAGATCTAAGGCAAAGATGTAATGGTCTGATGTGTGCAAAACAGCACTGAAAGAAGATGCAGAGTCACGCTCTGACAGCAGAGGGCGCTTATGACTTCAATGTAGCGTTGCTTTGGTTACCGCGGTAAATAAAGCTGATCTGCGCTTATGAACACAGACGGAGGTGAGAGAAAAATCTGTGCGTGTGTTCACACACAACCCGTAAAGACACGTGACGTGTATAATGCGCCGCGCACCATTTCACTAAACTGGCGAATGATTTCAGCTCCACAAAAATGTCCATAAGGATGCACAAGAGTTAAAGGCTGAAATGTGAGGTTTACCATGTTATGAAGCTTTATTTGAACATTTACACGTTATTAGATAAACTGTTGTCAGTCATGTTGTCATTTTAAATTCACACATCATTGGTAATGTTATTGTTTTAGTGTTTATGCAAACAAAATAATCATTTTAATTATTTAAATACAGCTAAAGCTTGGTTTGTGTTAGTACTTTTTGAACACTTCCAGCACATTTTAACAACACCGTGATAAATGTGGTCACTTTAAATTTTCATACTAGTTGGTCACAACTAGAGCTGCACGATTAATCGTTAAAAGATCGATTCAGATACCCACACGATCTAATTTCTGAATGACAACGATTCGCCCGTGTCTATTAAAACTTATCATACGGGAACATTCAGATCTGCATTCTGCTGATCCAGAGAGCACAGTTAACATGTTTAGGTCAGAAAAAGCTTCACAAACAGTCTTTTCAACTACACAGTATTATTTCTGTCTTACAGTCATTCATAGAAATACTGGGATAAAAGTTTATAGTTACGGCTACAAACATAGATCCAATTTTGATGTTTTTAGGTCAAACCGTTCTAGTCTGTCAGTCATATAATGGCAGGTATAGGTCACTGTCTCTATAAGAGGGAAAAAGAACATGCACAGAGAAATCCAAATTAAACAATTCCCCATCGTAACTACACATTGATGGCCTAAGACACGAAACGAGCGGTTTGTGTGAGAAAACCAACAGTATTTATATCGTTTTTTACCTCTTGTTCACAACCATGTCCAAGTGATCTGAGTGCACGCACACATCCGGTGTGTGACGTGTGTGCGCGCGCTCTGGCTCACGCTGCATTCACACGGGGCGTCGGCGTCAACGCTTGACGGAGGGCGTGTCTGAAGCGTGGTGCTGACGCGCCGTCATAGTTACAACAACCAATCACATACTTCTCTGGTGTTGCATGAACGGGATTGGGTATTTGCATGAGGCGATCTGATTGGCTGACGCCTCCGTTGGCGCTTGAAAAGTTGCGTCAGCACCACGCTTCAGACACGCCCTCCGTCAAGCGTTGACGCCGACGAGCCAGAGCGCGCGCACACACACGTCACACACCGGATGCGTGTGTGCACTCAGATCACTTGGACATGGTTGTGTACAAGAGGTAAAAAACGATATAAATACTGTTGGTTTTCTCACACAAACCGCTCGTTTCGTGTCTTAGGCCATCAATGTGTAGTTACGATGGGGAATTGTTTAATTTGGATTTCTCTGTGCATGTTCTTTTTCCCTCTTATAGAGACAGTGACCTATACCTGCCATTATATGACTGACAGACTAGAACGGTTTGACCTAAAAACATCAAAATTGGATCTACTGAAGAAAAAAAGACACCTACATCTTGGATGCCCTTGGGGTAAGCTGATAGATACCACATTTTAATTTCAAAGTGACCTATCCCTTTAATGAAACAAGTGAGGTATGAGTGAGTCATTGAATCATTAATACAAACCAATTTTTCATCATTTTAATTCTAAAAGTTGGTGTATTAAATACACTATATTTTAAACACATATACCCCGGGTTTCACAGACGAGGCTTAAGCCTAGTCCTAGACACAAATGTAAATCTGAGCGGTTTCAACTGAAAGAAACTCACATTGACTGATCTTAAAATATATCAGTGCTTTGTTTGTCTCAAGATGCACACCAGTGATGTTTGTTTCTAAGCATGTTTATAAAAATTGCTTAAATGTCTTAATTGAACTATGATCTAATCCTGGCTTAGTCTAAGCCCCGTCTGTGAAACCTGGCCATACGGTATTATATATTAAAATGTTTAATATTTAAATTCAACACTTTTAAATAGACTGCAGCAATTAATATTTTGTCACATTATTTTGTTTAGTTCAGAATCGTGCAGCTCTAGTCACAACTGAATGTGTTGTGATGAAGAGCAGAGCAAATGAACAAACACAAGTCTTCATAACGTGACCGGAGACGTGTGTTCCTCACAATCAGCTTGAACTAAAGCGAGCCGGAAGAGATCTCCAGACCTGTAACTACCGGCCTGTTCAACATAAACATCCAGAAAACAAGACGAGACACGCCGCAGCTCTCAGACACGAGAGAGACGCTCATGAAGCACAGAGAGAGATATCAGAAACGCTCACGGATAGAGATGCATGGATCCGGAGCTCAGGATAAGATACTGGCATTTTCTGCCGGATCCAAATCTGATATTGTGTGGATATTATTCTGTGTTATACTACGCTGAATGCTTGAATCTGATTGGCTGATGAGCGTTCTAAGCTGTGCAATTATTTTAAGCGAAACGCACTGCGAACATAGTTCCAGGCACCGCATCACATGACAATATCACTCCGCCAAATGATTTGCGTTATTTCAAAGGTCTTACAACAGCAAAATAACCAAAACCGACATGCCAAACAAATAAATATAGTAAACAAAAGGATAAAAACGACAGATCATCTCCATGTTTTTGCCACAAAATTACACTATTATGTACAGAAAGCACACTCTATCTCTCCCTCACAGACCGCACATACATAACAGTTTGCACACACACATCGCGCTAATGTTGTTAGCGCTACTCTGACGATTTTATCCGTAGCTTAACAACTTAAAAACTACACGACTTCTCACAAGCGAGGTAACGACAAGGGTTAAGTTTCACTATAACTAGAGACATTGCTGTCGAACACTATTGGGAGACGCACAGAGGTAACGTTAATCTCGCTCATAACGTAGTTATTAATGTGCTATCAACGGCTCAAGCCTCCGTTACGGTTTAAAATGACGTTTTGGGATTAGCAACAGAGGCGTTGGATGAGATGCGGAAGAAATAATCCTCCTCACAATAGTGATTTAAGTAGAAAAACCAGACGAATGCCTTGAAATATATAATCTGATCGATGTCTTGAGGTGTGGCAAGCGTAGTATAAGCAGAATAATTGATAGTCATCACGTGATGTCACACTCTTATAGGAGCGCCACCTAGAGGACAAAACCAAGCTTTGCTCCACTGACCGACAGCTATTTTTACACAGATTGCATTAAGTAGTAAACGCAGATATTAAAAGGCGAGATTCAGTGGACACCTTATTGATTATGTATATATTGTTCAGGCAAGAAGATGAAGCCAGAATATAAACACAATGTGTAAAGTTTCACATTAAATGCTTCCCATAGAAAACCATTAGAAGGAAAACACTGATTCATCTATTAAAGGGATAGTTCACTTTGAAATTAAAATGTGGTATCTATCAGCTTACCCCAAGAGCATCCAAGATGTAGGTGTCTTTTTTTCTTCAGTAGATCTAAATTTGATGTTTTTAGGTCAAACCGTTGTAGTCTGTCAGTCATATAATGGCAGGTATAGGTCACTGTCTCTATAAGAGGGGAAAAAGAACATGCACAGAGAAATCCAAATTAAACAATTCCCCATCGTAACTACACATTGATGGCCTAAGACACGAAACGAGCGGTTTGTGTGAGAAAACCAACAGTATTTATATCGTTTTTTACCTCTTGTACACAACCATGTCCAAGTGATCTGAGTGCGCACACACATCCGGTGTGTGACGTGTGTGTGCGCGCTCTGGCTCGTCGGCGTCAACGCTTGACGGAGGGCGTGTCTGAAGCGTGGTGCTGAAGCAACTTTTCAAGCGCCAACGGAGGCGTCAGCCAATCAGATCGCCTCATGCAAATACCCAATCCCTTCATGCAACACCAGAGAAGTATGTGATTGGTTGTTGTAACTATGACGGCGCGTCAGCACCACGCTTCAGACACGCCCTCCGTCAAGCGTTGACGCCGACGCCCCGTGTGAATGCAGCGTGAGCCAGAGCGCGCGCACACACACGTCACACACCGGATGTGTGTGTGCACTCAGATCACTTGGACATGGTTGTGTACAAGAGGTAAAAAACTATATAAATACTGTTGGTTTTCTCACACAAACCGCTCGTTTCGTGTCTTAGGCCATCAATGTGTAGTTACGATGGGGAATTGTTTAATTTGGATTTCTCTGTGCATGTTCTTTTTCCCTCTTATAGAGACAGTGACCTATACCTGCCATTATATGACTGACAGACTAGAACGGTTTGACCTAAAAACATCAAAATTGGATCTACTGAAGAAAAAAAGACACCTACATCTTGGATGCCCTTGGGGTAAGCTGATAGATACCACATTTTAATTTCAAAGTGAACTATCCCTTTAAGCGGATTGCGTTCATATTCCGGCCTCATCATGTAAACTATGCATCATTAATATGGTGAATACTGAATTTGATCTTTTAATATTACTGTTTTAAATATATTAAGGCACTTTAAGTGTTTTTACAACGTTTTGTCGCACTGTTTATGATTGAAATGTGCTTAATATGGATCGCAAATGGCCAAAACTTGCATTTTGTTCAGAAATACCTTCGTTTTATTCTTTTGAGACTCTTCAAGAGCGAATAATAACTGAGATTTAAAACTGTGAAAGTTAAAGGCTCAAACTAATCACACAGATTTAATACACTACGCATCAATATCTCTTCTCTTTGTGCTCTGAACTCTTCTCTGAGCCTCCGTGTGGCTTCAAGAGCATCATTCTGTGCATAAGCGCTTTTTGTATTATAATACATTATTAATAGCCTTTCTTGTTCTGTCCCATCATGTGTTTAATCATTTGACAGCACTAATTTTTTCATTTGTTATTTTGCTTTAAAATGAAGTTGTGTATATGTATTGTGCTTAACACACAACAGAGAGACGATCAGGTCAACACACAAGTATAGAAATTCTGCATTGATTTAAAAAACAAAACACTGCACTGGTATCGGATCTGAATCGACACATACTCAGTGTTTTCAGTATCGGATTGGTTCTGAAGAAGCGTTATGATCTGATGGACTCACCCTCGGGTCGGATCCAGAGCCACGGCTCTCGGCTGGTCCAGATCCTGCCAGAACAACACTTTCCGGTACGTCCCGTCCAGCTCGGACACTTCTATCCGATTGGTCTCCGAGTCGGTCCAGTACAGCTTATTCCCCATCCAGTCGCAGGCCAAGCCGTCCGGAGAGGCCAGACCGGACACGACCGTGGTGTGCAGCCCGCTGGGCGCCGACCCGTTAAACAGCGTCCGTTTGATGGCCTCCTCGCTCACGTCGCTCCAGTAAATCAGTCCCTGCTCGTAAACGTAATCCACCGCCGCCGCGTCCTCCAAACCGCCGATCA
>CM049849.1:28916970-28919470 GCA_027422415.1 Schizothorax lantsangensis | reverse complement strand
TAAGCCACAGCCCACCAAAAATGTACAATAACATATAATAACAGATTATAAAATACAGAAGAAGAATAAGATGAATCTCATGCAGTGTTCAGTGATCATTAAAGAGACAGTACACCCAAAAATCATTTACTCAGCCGCAAGTAGATCCAAACCTGTATGTGTTTGTTCTGAATGAGGGTTTTTTCTTCTACTATTGAAGTCAATGGTGTAGCAAAACAGCCTGATTATAAACATTCTTCACAATATCTTCCTTTGTGTTCAGAACACATTCATACAGGTTTGGATCTACTTGCGGCTGAGTAAATGATTTTTGGGTGTACTGTCTCTTTAAAGCAGACGCAGTGAATTCATCCACTCATTCGCACTCGTTCAGTTACAGTGAAAACATGAAACACACGTGAAATAAAGCACATGATGGAGGTGAAGGAGATCAGGAAAACACAGTGGATATCAGTGCACTTATAAACCAAACACGAGCCGAAGAACGTCTTGCAGGAGTGATGCCGCTCCACCTGAGTTCAGTGTATTGCTTTTGATTTCTCTCCTTCCGTCTCTATTCACAGATGAAGCGTCCACAGCCTAAACATTAAAACACAAAAGCTGTTTCCCAGTGAGCTAACCACTGTTGCCAACTCATTATGCAGGGGGAGTTGCTAAAAGTCGCGGTGACGTCATCGCGCGGTGACGTCATCGCGCCATTATGACGCAACATTGCGTCACTGCATCAAATCTCAGCAACAAAAAAAAAATAGCCAATTTTAGATTTGTTTGTAAAATCATATAAACGCATAATAAAATATAAGTAGCTTAACTGTATTTTTAATGCAATTATTGAACACTTGCACATTTTGGAACAATTACAATTTAAGTTTTTTTTATTAGCTATAAGTAAATCTACACATTCTGAGCAGTTGTAGTTTTAAGCAGTGTATTAGTAGTTAGTTAGTGTGCTACACGTCTAAGAAAAGTGTGTAAAATATCTGCTATGTTAATATGAAGGAATTATGTATTGTATTTTGTGTTTTCAGGTTATTATGGATAACGTCCTGGAAAATTATTAGCACCTTTATCATTTTTTCAAGATATTTGTCTTATAGTGTACTAACTGATCAGCAACACACCTAATTATTATTAAACAATTACAAATAGTTAATTCACGTGATGTGTGGCATCTTTGGTGTAATTTAAAAAAAACTAGTGCCTTTTGATCATTTGAGTGACTTATCAAAAGTTGCCAAATACATTTTTAAAATTGCTAAATTTGTTGCTAGGTGCTTTTGGAAGAAAAGGTTGCTAGGGTAGTGTGAAAAGTTGCTAAGTTGGCAACACTGGAGCTAACAGGAAAACACATTTCTCCATTGGATTGTCGTTTAAAGTGGTTATGAAAGTTCATATTTTGGTTTTGGGATCCCTAACAACAGGTTGACATGCATGCAAGGTCAAAAAACACTTGTTTTCTTATAATATGCATTTATTTTTAGCTTATTTGCTCAATGACTCCCAAACGATTCATTTTTCTAAGCCCCTCCTCTGCGTGACGCTACTCTGCTCTGATTGGTCGATTTCATTTAAAGCAGAGTGCAGTGTTACTTTGTGTACTGTGTTACCGTGGAAACCACTCCAAAAAGCGGCACCTAGTGGCAAAGAATGAATTTGCATTTGACCAACAAGTGGGCGGGGAATATGCTAATGATTCGTGTTGACGTCAAACAGGGATTGGTTTTAAAAGCGACTCGATTCGACGATTCAGAGAGACGATAACTTTATACACGGAGCACTTTCAGATTTAAACCTCTGCTGATGTTTTCATTCACTTGGACGCTGCATGAATGATCATTTTCATAAATCCATAATAGAGGCACTTTAAACCTCGTAGTGCAGGTCGTTGAGCTCCAGTCTGGTGTAGTGACGTCTGTCGAAGGACTCCATGGCTTTACGGACCACCAGAGCGAGGATGAGCACGAGGAAGACGAGCGTGATCACCACGATGGCCACCAGGCTGTTCTTCCACATCACTCGAGACACCTTGGGCTTCCCTGGAAGAGACAGAACGGGACGATTGAAATCCCGGAGCTTCGGGTCGCTCTCCAGCTCCATCAGCGCTGCTGTGCTTGTAGTTGTGCTTGTAGTTGTAGATGCAGGTGTGGTTGTAGTTATGGTTGTAGTTGCAGGTGTTGTAGTTGTAGTTGTAGTTGTAGGTGTAGTGGTTGTAGTTGTAGTTGCAGGTGTGCTGCTCGTCGGGATCGTCCTGAATCTGCCGGGCTTCACTGAATGCGTCTCTGGTCTCGAGGGTTTGCTGGGTTTCTTGGGCCGGTTGGGTTTGACGGGTGTCCGTGGCGCTTTAGTGCTGCTGCTTTTAGTGGAGGAGGACTGTGTGGTGCTGGTTGCCGTGGTAGTGGATGCGGTCGTCATAGCGACGGTTTCCAGCATCGCGGGTGATTCTGACTCGGTCAGCGCTGCTTCGGTGGCTTTGCTGCTGGTTGTTGGTGCTGGTGTCTTG
>CM049849.1:28904470-28906970 GCA_027422415.1 Schizothorax lantsangensis | reverse complement strand
ATGTGCTGTGCTGTGATGATATGTTGTGATGTGATGCGATAACGTTCTGTGATGTGATCATGATGTGATGTGATGATGTTATGATGTGATGCGATGATGTGATGTGATAATGTTCTGTGATGTTATGATGTTATGTGATGTGATGATGTTCTGTGATGTGATCATGTGATGTTATGCAATGATATGATGTGATGATGATGTGATGTGGTGGGATGTGATGATGTGATGTTGATGTGATGTGATGATGTTCTGTGATGATGTTATGTGGTGTTGATGTGATTTGCTGTGGTATGCTGTGATGATGTGATGTTCTGTGATGTGTTGATGTGCTGTGATGATGATGTGATGTGGTATTGATGTGATGTGATAATGTTCTGTGATGTGATCATGATGTGATATTATGATGATATGGTGTGATAATGTTCTGTGATGTTATGATGTGATGTTATATGATGATGTGCTGTGATGATGATGATGTGATGTAATGTTATTATGTGATGATCAGTGTTGGGGAAAGTTACTTTTAAAAGTAATGCATTACAATATTGCGTTACTCCCTAAAAAAGTAACTGATTACGATACTTAGTTACTTTTTATGGAAAGTAATGTGTTGTGTAACTTTTTAAATCTGGCCAGGGCTTCCTTGTTTGTTTTTAATATAAAAAAGTTATATTTTTTTGGCAAACGTAAAGCTCTTTCACATCAAAAGTGAAATGAATTCGTCTCAGACTGAAGAGAAAGTGAATTCACGTCTGTACAATAGAACGTAGACGAAGTAAATTCAACACACTTCAGCAATAAAATGTTTATCTAGAGTAATGTTTGTTTATTAGTATGATTGAATTGGATCACTGAAGGTCGGCAGCAAAGACATTGCTTAATAAAATGGGATTAAATACATAAAGGATATTTGTGTTATTTAACATTTAATTATTGCAGGTTTGTGTCATATTCTGAGTTGCATTTCACTGTTTTTATTCATTTCGAGGAAAACTAAACCTGTTGTTTTTTTTGCAAGTGAGATGAATTAATGCATGTTTGTATTTATTCTAGAACTACAATAACATCTTACTCAACATGAGGACAGAAGAGCTGTCAATCAATAAATGGGGAAAAGTAACTCAGATATTATCTTGTAGATTAAAAAGTAATGTGTTACTTTACTAGTTACTTGAATAAAGTAATCTGATTAGTAACTCTCGTTACTTGTAATGCGTTACACCCAACACTGGTGATGTTGTGATGTGGTGCTGATGCTGCCGCTGGTCGCCATGGAGACTGAGCATCACTGGAAGAGTGTCCGGTGTGTCGTCATGGAGACTGAGCATCACTGGAAGAGTGTCCGGTGTGTCGTCATGGAGACTGAGCATCACTGGAAGAGTGTCCGGTGTGTCGTCATGGAGACTGAGCATCACTGGAAGAGTGTCCGGTGTGTCGTCATGGAGACTGAGCATCACTGGAAGAGTGTCTGGTGTGTCGTCATGGAGACTGAGCATCACTTGGAAGAGTGTCCGGTGTGTCGTCATGGAGACTGAGCATCACTGGAAGAGTGTCCGGTGTGTCGTCATGGAGACTGAGCATCACTGGAAGAGTGTCCGGTGTGTCGTCATGGAGACTCAGCATCACTGGAAGAGTGTCCGGTGTGTCGTCATGGAGACTCAGCATCACTGGAAGAGTGTCCGGTGTGTCGTCATGGAGACTGAGCATCACTGGAAGAGTGTCCGGTGTGTCGTCATGGAGACTGAGCATCACTTGGAAGAGTGTCCGGTGTGTCGTCATGGAGACTGAGCATCACTGGAAGAGTGTCCGGTGTGTCGTCATGGAGACTGAGCATCACTGGAAGAGTGTCCGGTGTGTCGTCATGGAGACTGAGCATCACTGGAAGAGTGTCCGGTGTGTTGTCATGGAGACTGAGCATCACTGGAAGAGTGTCCGGTGTGTTGTCATGGAGACTGAGCATCACTGGAAGAGTGTCCGGTGTGTCGTCATGGAGACTGAGCATCACTGGAAGAGTGTCCGGTGTGTTGTCATGGAGACTGAGCATCACTGGAAGAGTGTCCGGTGTGTCGTCATGGAGACTGAGCATCACTGGAAGAGTGTCCGGTGTGTCGTCATGGAGACTGAGCATCACTGGAAGAGTGTCCGGTGTGTGTGGGCCATCATCGTGATGAAACCCTTACGAAACACACAACACCTAAAAACCCCATCAGCCCGAGTTTCTATCATTAAAGCCACGTTAGCTGGTTTAAAGAGTGAATGTCACGTTCAGGAAATGAATAACTGGTTTAACTCGCTCATCACCAGCAACAAGAGTGCGCGAGACACACAATGAAAACCCCAGAAACCGAGCGAAGAATCAGACAGAGAGAAAAAGAGTCGATTCAGTGTGAAATATCGCTTTGATTTGAACACAATGAGATCAAACACCTACCGTGAGATCAGCCGCTGCTGTGACCCATTTCTGCGTCTTTGTCCTCTGCTGGATGATGATGATGATGAT
>CM049849.1:28891970-28894470 GCA_027422415.1 Schizothorax lantsangensis | reverse complement strand
AGTTACTAAGTATCGTAATTAGTAACTTTTTTAGGGAGTAACGCAATATTGTAACGCATTACTTTCCATAAAAAGTAACTAAGTAACGTAATTAGTTACTTTTTTAGGGAGTAATGCAATATTGTAACGCATTACTTTCCATAAAAAGTAACTAAGTATCGTAATTAGTTACTTTTTTAGGGAGTAACGCAATATTGTAACGCATTACTTTTAAAAGTAACTTTCCCCAACACTGGTTATTATGGATCATATTTTAGTCACATAATGCTGGTTTTGTTTCATCTTTTGTCTTCTCCAGATGTTAACGGAGTGCTGTGGATTATTGTGATGTTTTATCAGCTCTCGTTCTGACGGCACCCATTCACTTGCATTGCCGAGACACATTTCTCCAAACCTGATGAAGAAACAAACTCATCCTGATCTCAGATGATCTGAGGATGAACACATGTGAGCGAGCTGAAGGTTATGGTTATTATCTTACTTGCTCTGTTCTCTCCATCAGTCACATGTATAATAATGCAGAAAAACGGTGCAGGACTGCAGTCGGCTTCTTCATGTTTCTGGGACAATACTACAGATGGTAAGAGCCGTCTTCAGTTCTACACACACCTTTGACCCAGCTTCCAAAAACATGTTCTGCTGACGTTCCCGTTAAAAACGTCCAGGGGTCTGATTCAGAAAGAGAGGTTACCGTGGTAACATACTCCGTGAACCTAACCTGGGGTGTAACTACAGTCATTACCAATAGAGTTCAATGGAACTAACGATGCTTTTGGGAAACGAGGTTTAAAGGGATAGTTCACTTTGAAATTAAAATGTGGTATCTATCAGCTTACCCCAAGGGCATCCAAGATGTAGCTGTCTTTTTTTCTTCAGTAGATCCAATTTTGATGTTTTTAGGTCAAACCGTTCTAGTCTGTCAGTCATATAATGGCAGGAATAAGTCACTGTCTCTATAAGAGGGAAAAAGAACATGCACAGAGAAATCCAAATTAAACAATTCCCCATCGTAACTACACATTGATGGCCTAAGACACGAAACGAGCGGTTTGTGTGAGAAAACCAACAGTATTTATATCGTTTTTTACCTCTTGTACACAACCATGTCCAAGTGATCTGAGTGCACACACACATCCGGTGTGTGACGTGTGTGTGCGCGCGCTCTGGCTCGTCGGCGTCAACGCTTGACGGAGGGCGTGTCTGAAGCGTGGTGCTGACAGAACTTTTCAAGCGCCAACGGAGGCGTCAGCCAATCAGATCGCCTCATGCAAATACCCAATCCCGTTCATGCAACACCAGAGAAGTATGTGATTGGTTGTTGTAACTATGACGGCGCGTCAGCACCACGCTTCAGACACGCCCTCCGTCAAGCGTTGACGCCGACGAGCCAGAGCGCGCGCGCACACACGTCACACACCGGATGTGTGTGCGCACTCAGATCACTTGGACATGGTTGTGTACAAGAGGTAAAAAACGATATAAATACTGTTGGTTTTCTCACACAAACCGCTCGTTTCGTGTCTTAGGCCATCAATGTGTAGTTACGATGGGGAATTGTTTAATTTGGATTTCTCTGTGCATGTTCTTTTTCCCTCTTATAGAGACAGTGACCTATACCTGCCATTATATGACTGACAGACTAGAACGGTTTGACCTAAAAACATCAAAATTGGATCTACTGAAGAAAAAAAGACACCTACATCTTGGATGCCCTTGGGGTAAGCTGATAGATACCACATTTTAATTTCAAAGTGAACTATCCCTTTAATTCAGTAAACCCAGAGTCTCTTTGCTCTGTTTTTAAAGCGTAAGCAATGTTTAAATACATCATTCATGCTGCAAAAATGCTTTTCGTGATTTTTGTCTTGTTTTGAAGCACAAATATCTACAAATTCTTTGGTTAAGATGCATTTTCTATTGATGAAAAATACCATTTAATCTTGTTGGTGAAACAAGTGCATTTTACGTCAAATTGTCCGCCGTAGGATAAGAACAATAATCTTAAACGGAAACAATAATATTATTAATCTCTTACCCCATTAGCTGATAATTAGCAAAATAAGAAAAAAGCACTAAATGAGTTGTTCCCCTCCATGGAAACAAACTAAAAATAAGGTATTTAATGTAGAAAATGCATCTTGATTTAAGAATCTTTACATATTTTGACTGGAAACAAGACAAAACGCATTTTTTTTTACTTAAAACTGTTTATGATGATTTTTTTTAATAAAGTACAATATTGTGTGATTTAATTTTTCATCTCTCTGGACTTTACACAGTTCTATTATTATCAGTAAAAGTTCTGTCGTAGTTTATTTGATAATTTACATGTTTTAAGCTCAGGATAATAAAGTGTGTGTCGTCTCCGCAGGCAGCTGCTCGGTCCGATGGGAAAACAAACACCTGTACTGCGTCGTCAGTGTGTTCGGACTCGCCATCTAGACCCAAACTATACAATAAAACCACATCAGTTCACATTAAAACTGTGTGAAGGGTTTAT
>CM049849.1:28881970-28886970 GCA_027422415.1 Schizothorax lantsangensis | reverse complement strand
GTACCAGCAGAAACAGCGGCAGGTTTCTCACGTTTGCCAGATTCCCAGCGTGACGGCCGAGAGCCACAGCAGCCCCACGATCAGCAGCTTGGGCAGGTAGAAGGTCAGGAACCTCCGGTCTCCCTGCAGGTGACAGCACAGGTGAGCAGAGCACAGACAGGTGAGTAGAGCACTAGTGAGGGCCCTTCACAGAGCGTACCTGCACTCGGATGCCGTGATACACACACAGCCAGAAGAGCATCAGCGCACACAGGAACAGAGCCTGGAAGAAAGCGTCCAGCGTTCCCGGAAACCAGCTGTTCACCAGGAACGACAGCGGGAAGAACGGATCTACAACAGCAGCACATCACACACCAGCGTTGGGGAAGTTACTGTTAAACGTAATGCGTTACAATATTGCCTTAATCCCTAAAAAAGTAACTAATTATGATACTTAGTTACTTTTTATGGAAAGTAATGCGTTACAATATTGCGTTACTCCCTAAAAAAGTAACTAATTACGATACATAGTTACTTTTTATGGAAAGTAATGCGTTACAATATTGCGTTACTCCCTAAAAAAGTAACTAATTACGTTACTTAGTTACTTTTTATGGAAAGTAATGCGTTACTCCCTAAAAAAGTAACTAATTACGATACTTAGTTACTTTTTATGGAAAGTAATGCGTTACAATATTGCGTTACTCCCTTAAAAAAGTAACTAATTACGATACTTAGTTACTTTTTATGGAAAGTAATGCGTTACAATATTGCGTTACTCCCTTAAAAAAGTAACTAATTACGTTACTTAGTTACTTTTTATGGAAAGTAATGCATTACAATATTGTGTTACTCCCTAAAAAAGTAACTAATTACGTTACTTAGTTACTTTTTATGGAAAGTAATGCGTTACAATATTGCGTTACTCCCTAAAAAAGTAACTAATTATGTTACTTAGTTACTTTTTATGGAAAGTAATGCATTACAATATTGTGTTACTCCCTAAAAAAGTAACTAATTACGTTACTTAGTTACTTTTTATGGAAAGTAATGCGTTACAATATTGCGTTACTCCCTAAACAAGTAACTAATTATGTCACTTAGTTACTTTTTATGGAAAGTAATGCGTTACAATATTGCGTTACGCCCTAAAAAAGTAACTAATTATGTCACTTAGTTACTTTTTATGGAAAGTAATGCGTTACAATATTGCGTTACTCCCTAAAAAAGTAACTAATTATGTCACTTAGTTACTTTTTATGGAAAGTAATGCGTTACAATATTGCGTTACTCCCTAAAAAAGTAACTAATTATGTCACTTAGTTACTTTTTATGGAAAGTAATGCGTTACAATATTGCGTTACTCCCTAAAAAAGTAACTAATTATGTTACTTAGTTACTTTTTATGGAAAGTAATGCGTTACAATATTGCGTTACTCCCTAAAAAAGTAACTAATTATGTTACATTTTATGGAAAGTAATGCGTTACAATATTGCGTTACGCCCTAAAAAAGTAACTAATTACGTTACTTAGTTACTTTATGGAAAGTAATGCGTTACAATATTGCGTTACTCCCTAAAAAAGTAACTAATTATGTTACATTTTATGGAAAGTAATGCGTTACAATATTGCGTTACGCCCTAAAAAAGTAACTAATTACGTTACTTAGTTACTTTTTTTAGGGAGTATTTTGGATGTGATTAATCGTGATTATAATCATTGAGTTGTGATGTAAAGGCAGTGAAATGTGCGTCTCACCGTTGTACAGCAGCAGCAGAGGAAGAAGAATAGACATCCACTTCTGCTCGATTCCCCAGTCCCTCATGGAGAACTTACGTAAAGAGTGAGCGAACATACACTGCACACAAACACATCATCATCACCAAACACCAATGACTTGTACATACACTATATAGACAAAAGTATTGGCACCCCTTCTTTAGAACAGATGCACTTCCAAATCTGTGGCAACAACGATGGGAACATAATTCATGTATTTAAAAATTGTATTTCATCTCTGTTGCAACAGTTTTGTAAGTGTCTAAAATGACTGAACCCATATGTACAAGTCATTGGTGTTTGGTGATGAGTTTTTGTCTCAAGGTCTGCATTTACAGTCACACCAGAGGTGTTAAACTGGGATTAGGACTTGGTTTTATGCAGACCAGTCAAGTTCTTCCACACTGACTCAATCAATCATTTTCTTTTTGAACCTTGTCTTATACACAGAGACATTGTCATGTTAGAATAGAAAAGAGTCCAAACTGTTGCTATAATATTAGAAGCACACAATTTCCTACAATATCATTATATGCTTTAACATTAAGATTTGCACTAAAGTAGTCAAACCTGTTCATTAGAAGGGGCGCCAATACTTTTGGCAATATAGTGTATATCCAAAATAATCGATATTGAATCGAATCGCAAGCTTGTGAATGAGAACCCAGCCCTAACGGTCAGCGTCTGTAACTTACGGTCACGATGAAGCTCATCACCACAAACACGAAGCGGAACCAGATCTCCACCTGAGAGAACGTGATGTTGTACATCTTAAACTGAGAAAGCACAAAACACAGAGAAACGCTCAGCTGTGACTCCTGGAACGCAACTTATTTCATATTTCATATCTGCTGAATTAATTCAATGCTGTTTCGGACTCATTTTGAGTGTTTTGTGTCACACTTTCTCATTAAAACGTGTGCATTTCATAGCATTTCTGCTTTCAGGAATGAAAACCAGCACAAACACATGATCCCTGTCTGAATCGCATTCACATTACAGGGATTTGATCAATTCATTTTTTGACATTGTATGACATTATTTGATTTCTAATCCTAAACTCAGAATTATGATCAGAGACAGAAGGACATGCAAAGATTGATGATTTCTGCTTTTACTGCATCTAAACAACTACTTAAATAATCACAGTTTGTGAATGAAGATCATTTAATTTAGGGCTGTCAGGAAATTAATTTTTAATCAATTACGTGATGTGCCAATAAATGAATCACACATCAATTTGGGCTGAGAAATTAAATCAAATAGTCATTATTGTGTTAAATGAGAAGATAGGATAACAAATAAAGTAGCTTTAGAAAGGAATATTCTGATTCAACATTGCATAAATTATGATAATGTGTATTAATGATTTTTTTATTGAATATTGTGATATTAAATATTTAAAAAAAGCAATTAAATGAGACTTTAAATAAGAAACTAAACTATCAGATGGTGGCAAATCACTGTGTGAATGAGTGAGTCATTGAATCATTCATTCAACCGATTCATTCAGGAAACAAAGCAAGAGATGTCTTTATGAATGAATCACTGTGTGAATGAGTGAGTCATTGAATCATTCATTCAACCGATTCATTCACAAAGCGATTCATTCAGGAAACAAAGCAAGAGATGTCTTTATGAATGAATCACTGTCTGAATGAGTGAGTCACTGAATCATTCACAAAGCGATTCATTCAGGAAACAAAGCAAGAGACGTCTTTATGAATGAGTCACTGTCTGAATGAGTGAGTCATTGAATCATTCATTCAACCGATTCATTCACAAAGCGATTCATTCAGAAAACAAAGCAAGAGATGTCTTTATGAATGAATCACTGTGTGAATGAGTGAGTCATTGAATCATTCATTCAACCGATTCATTCACAAAGGGATTCATTCAGGAAACAAAGCAAGAGACGTCTTTATGAATGAATCACTGTGTGAATGAGTGAGTCATTGAATCATTCATTCAACCGATTCATTCAGGAAACAAAGCAAGAGACGTCTTTATGAATGAATCACTGAATCACTGACTCACTCGATTCACTCCAAACCCTGGATTCATTCAGGAAACAAAGCAAGAGACGTCTTTATGAATGAATCACTGAATCACTGACTCACTCGATTCACTCAAAACCCTGGATTCATTCAGTTATGAAGCACTGCAGTGTGTTGAAAATTATGAACAGGGTTCCCACTCTTTCATGAACACCAGATTCAAGGACTTTCAAGGACTTTTTTAAGCACCATTTATTTTATATTAAGCACCTATCAAATTCACACGGCAGTATATGTAGCGTCATGAAAGACCTTACAGTATTAAACATTTCACTTACACTTACCATTTGCATTAAAACGTTCAGAGTAATAATGTTTTGAATGTGTAGGTTTCATAAATTTAGACCGTTTTGAGCAGTCGTGTTCAAAGGAATTGAATGAATATTCAAATACAATTTCTAAAATATTGATTAAATATGCATCAAACTGGTTTTTGCTGTAGTTCTTGTACAAGATTTAAATTGGAAAGAATTGCACATTTTTTTAATTAATAAAAAGTGATTAAATGTTGTAATAACACAGTAAAACATGTTTACATTAAAAATATGCACATTCTCTCAATAGAGACGTTACTCTTTAATAAATAAACTCTAAATCACTTATTATTGTAAATCCCATTTTTTCATCTTTGACCTAGAGGAATGCAGCTGCTCAAAACCTCAATATTTTTTAAAAAATATGTCATGATGAACATTTTAAACCTTGTACATGTGCAAACCTGAAATAAATATATATATATATATAAAAAATAACTACAAATAAATAGGACTTTCTATTTGCTTTTAATCTGTAAACACTTTTCACTAAGCGGTTTTTCTTAATTTTCAAGTTCTACATTTTCTCCTTAGCTCCATGTCGTAGTAAGTTTTGGGAGTTAATTTGTAGTCCATCTCCTATCCTGAAAAGTCTGTCTTGCAGAGATTGACTAAAAATGAGCTCCTAGAACATGCCAGATTCTGGAAGATAAATTCTTCAAACAGTGGTACAAGAGGATGTGATGGTCCTTCATGAGTCGCTCTCAACTTATTTGTCTATAAAGCCTATAAAAAAAATTGGTCTTCATGTATTTCGCAATACTTCAGCATGTTATTCTTATTAAGTGAGGGTAATTTTTTTGGATTTTTCACCCAAGCAAAGTCTCTGAGAACCTGACACCTTGTAATTCTGGAGACTCCAGGAAGGTT
>CM049849.1:28834470-28859470 GCA_027422415.1 Schizothorax lantsangensis | reverse complement strand
CGTTTAGTTTGCATCGCTGGATAGTCTGTTGCTATAGTAACGTTTAGTTTGCGTCGCTGGATAGTCTGTTGCTATAGTAACGTTTAGTTTGCGTCGCTGGATAGTCTGTTGCTATAGTAACGTTTAGTTTGCGTCGCTGGATAGTCTGTTGCTATAGTAACGTTTAGTTTGCGTCGCTGGATAGTCTGTTGCTATAGTAACGTTTAGTTTGCGTCGCTGGATAGTCTGTTGCTATAGTAACGTTTAGTTTGCGTCGCTGGATAGTCTGTTGCTATAGTAACGTTTAGTTTGCGTCGCTGGATAGTCTGTTGCTATAGTAACGTTTAGTTTGCGTCGCTGGATAGTCTGTTGCTATAGTAACGTTTAGTTTGCGTCGCTGGATAGTCTGTTGCTATAGTAACGTTTAGTTTGCGTCGCTGGATAGTCTGTTGCTATAGTAACGTTTAGTTTGCGTCGCTGGATAGTCTGTTGCTATAGTAACGTTTAGTTTGCGTCGCTGGATAGTCTGTTGCTATAGTAACGTTTAGTTTGCGTCGCTGGATAGTCTGTTGCTATAGTAACGTTTAGTTTGCGTCGCTGGATAGTCTGTTGCTATAGTAACGTTTAGTTTGCGTCGCTGGATAGTCTGTTGCTATAGTAACGTTTAGTTTGCATCGCTGGATAGTCTGTTGCTATAGTAACGTTTAGTTTGCATCGCTGGATAGTCTGTTGCTATAGTAACGTTTAGTTTGCATCGCTGGATAGTCTGTTGCTATAGTAACGAACACAAGTTTCATCGCACAAGCTCTTATTTCAGTCACGGCCGGTTCTACACATTTGGAGGCCCCCCCACCCCCAATAAAAAGCACTTGAAAAAAATATGATTCCAAAACGTTTTATTCATGCATCATTTCATTTTAAAATGTGTATATTTGTACTTATATAGTACTGGTCAAAAGTTTGGACACATTGCTATTTTTAATGTTTTTGGAAGAAGTTGCTTATGATCATCAAAAAAATAAGATGTTTTATTAAATAAATCAAAATGTAAATAATGGTTTAATAATGGCCTACTTTAAAACCCTATCTGTTTCTGTGAGTCATAGCTGATAATAATCCAGTCTTCAGTGTCACCTCCAGAAATCAATATCAGAAACAGTTGTGCTGCTTACTATTCATATCATAACCTGCCATACAGAATTTATTGATGATTAAAAGTAAAAAAATAAAAAATGAAAAGAACAGCGTTTATTCAAAATAGAAATCTTTTATAACAATATAAGTCTTTACTATCACTTTTTATTAATTTAACACATCCTTATGAATAAAAGTATCAATTTCTTAAAAAAAAGAATAAAAATACTGACCCATTGAATTGCAAAAAAGAGTTTAATTTATTAATTAATTTATTTCTGACTTTTCTATTTCACAATATTACTGTTTTTTCTGTATTCTTGATCAAATACATGTATAGCTTGACTTCTTTCAAAAACAGTAATGTGTTCAAATGTTTTGACCGGTACTGTACGTACTGTACATATTAATCACACTTTATCTTTTGTTTGTTGAGGATGTTCTTATATTTTCCTAGCTGTATGAGCAGGATTTCCCCTCTCATTTAAACAATACTTCAGATATTGTCATATTATTAATATTAATAAATATGATATTATGTACTGTATTGAAATATGTACTATATAGCCTACACAAATCAAGAGTACGTGAAAGAGAGCTTCTAGTTAGTTGAAACTGAAAGTAAGTGTTATGATAGAGCAGTAATGTGATGATCAGCACAATTTAGAAGTTAGGTACATCTGAGGTACTTTTTTTAAACATTAAAAATTGGTCTAATGTGATTGCTTTTTGAATACAAACTTCTTTGCTTTTAAATTTTTTTAGCTATTTTGCCGGTCATTCACTGTATACACGCAAATTCAAAGCATAAACTCGTAATAAACCAATGATCTGTCCAGAAATGATGCTGATCGACGGAACACGTTTATATTTAGAACACATTGCAATCACTCCAAAACAGATGCTGACAACTCACAGCTGCATTAGGAGCTGCACTTCTTTGCGTGCATATTTAGCCTTTGCTTGAAGGATGCGCTCGTTACGCACACATTCAGAAGGAGGGACCCGCTTTGAAACAGCAACATTAATTGGTTTAATCGCAGGCGAATGATATCCAATGAATGAACAGTGAGGATAGTGTTTTGCTGCACGTCTTGACTGGTGGACTGGCGTATAGGGGATGTTACAGTTATGGAGGCCCCTCCTCAAAGCCGAGGCCCTATCAATCACCTGCTCTGCCTATAGCTCAGTGTTACATTCTGTTACAGTCAGGGGCGGAGCGGGGGGGGGGGGGCTTCTGGGGCTCGAGCCCCGAATGTTTTTTCAAAAGCCCCGAATCTTTTGGGTTTGTTAATAGTTTTGTAAAAAATTGTTTTTCAACACATATTATACAGAAATATTTAAAACGGTTCAATGCGTTCCCACAGGATCGATAAAACGATATCAGCTGCGCTTCCTCTCTCTCTCTCTCCGACAGGCAGCGAGCTCACGTCACGCACACCGCAGCAGTCCTACATAGCCACGCCTCCTGTCAATCACTCAGCACGTCACTCGTCTCATCTCACCTCAAGCATTTTTACCTAGCCAATATTTTTTTACAATTTTACTTTTTGTAAATTATGTTCACTCATTAATGTCTTGGGGAAGTTCATGCAAGCCAAATCTGCAAATACTGAACTCGTGAGACATTATCGAGTATATGGCAAAAACCAAATAAAACACACCTACAGAGTGCACGCATGCGCGACTACCTGATGAAGTCTGGCTAACTTTGTGCGCGTGCGCATTTAAAGCTAGAGCGTGTTCTTTCACCGCATGATATGCATTAAGAATGATCACATATTTCAGGATAAGGGGGCAGAAAATGTCTATATTCATATCATTGTTAATAAATATCACACGAAGAGTGCCGTTTTTTTTTTTAAATATCAGCATGGTTACAAATGTGATATTGATTTTATACAACCGTTCAATAAATAATATGTTCATATCAAGAGACTTACGTTTTAGACACCATATTGGCTCTATTTCACCAGCATAAATCATTCCAAACAGCCACAGCACTGTTTAGCGTCTCTGAGCAACATGACGGTGATTCGTTCCTGAATGAATCAACGTTTAAATGATTCGGTTCAATCGCAGTGACTCATTAACAGTGATTTGCTGCCACCTACTGGCGGTTTTAATTTCACATTTCAATTCAATTCAAATAATAGTATTTAACGTTTTATGTTTAATATATCAAAACATTATTTATGCATTTGTAATTGCAGTTAAATGCATTCATGTCTTGCATTAAACACATCTAAATGCCACGCAGCTTCCGTGTTGATTTCATTTGCTTGATAACAGCCCAAATGTCTTATTATTCTAATTCAATGCGAGAATTTGACTCAAAAGATAATGACACTTTTAGAAAAAATGGCTTTATAAAGGTAAAAATGCCCATAAAATCAGTTTAAACTTATTGCAAAAGATTAATTTCTGTTAGTTTGAATTAAACATAAAAAATAATATTCATGTTTAATCATTTTAGACACTTGATTTTACTGAAGGCTACCATTATAATTATAACTGAGTTTATTAAATTCATAAACATAAACTATTTCTTCTCTATTTACAGTTTGTAGCGTGGATCATTCATTGCAACATTTAATCTGATTCTCATGTTTAAGAATCTGTTATCTTGAAAAATTATTTATGCTACTGCCCATGCACTGACTTGGTTTTAAACCTGTATTATTATCCAATTTATGAGCCTTAAAACATCTTAAAATGCACACATGTAAGTCAGGAAAATCTTAATGTTCTCGGGGGAGCATGCCCCCGAACCCCACTACCAATCTCTATTTTTCCATATTTAAATGGTATTGTTGGAGATCCTTCATTTGCAGTTACACCACCCCATTATTACATGATTCAACTGTAGCACATTTAGGCCTATCAGCTAAACATAAGGGTTAGTTCACCCAAAATTAAAATGTCATCATTACTCATGTTGTTCAAACCTGTATGAGTTTCTTTCTTCTGTTGAACTACAAAGAAGATATTTTGAAGAATGTTGGGGGGGGGGAATGTTTACAATGTCTGGATCCGCCCCTGGTTACAGTCTTACATTCAACATTAACAGCAAGCTTTCAGCTGAACTGTATAGCGTACATGCATTCTAGACGCTTATATTATGCTCGTTTCCCTTCCATGCAATGAACGCATGTTATTGAATTATGTTTTCTTTCTTTTAGAACATTAAAACTGCTCAGGTAATTTCAGTGGTAGGCTATGATACACATTCGTGCATTAAACTCCTCATAACTCTCAAACTCCCTGTGATAGCACACACATATTTCTGCATGTTGTCAGCCTCTGCTTTTCTGCAGCAGACTGAAGCTCCGCGTGAATTCAGCGCGCCTTGCGTTCAGCTAATAAAAGAAAAATGCTGCAATTTTCTGGAGTTATTTTATGATTGTTTGGGCAGTCTCGAGCTATAGCTTACACTTCTCAAAATACAGTCCGCTTCAGATTAGTTTTAATCTATGCACAAAAAAATTAACGATCTTTATCTAATTCTGATTGGGTGGGCAAGACAGTCATTTGGGTGGGCTCAGCCCATCCCTGCCCATGCCTGGAGCCGGCCCTGGTGTGAGCGCGCGAGTGTGTGAGAGAGAGTGAGTGTGTGTCTGTGTGTGAGTGAGTGCGCGAGAGAGAGTGAGTGTGTGTCTGTGTGTGAGCGCGCGAGTGTGTGAGAGAGTGAGTGTGTGTCTGTGTGTGTGAGTGCGCGAGAGAGAGTGAGTGTGTGTCTGTGTGTGAGCGCGCGAGTGTGAGAGAGAGTGAGTGTGTGTCTGTGTGTGAGCGCGCGAGTGTGAGAGAGAGTGAGTGTGTGTCTGTGTGTGTGAGTGCGCGAGAGAGAGTGAGTGTGTGTCTGTGTGTGAGCGCGCGAGTGTGTGAGAGAGAGTGAGTGTGTGTCTGTGTGTGTGAGTGCGCGAGAGAGAGTGAGTGTGTGTCTGTGTGTGAGTGCGCGAGTGTGTGAGAGAGAGTGAGTGTGTGTCTGTGTGTGTGAGTGCGCGAGAGAGAGTGAGTGTGTGTCTGTGTGTGAGCGCGCGAGTGTGTGAGAGAGTGAGTGTGTGTCTGTGTGTGTGAGTGCGCGAGAGAGAGTGAGTGTGTGTCTGTGTGTGAGTGCGCGAGTGTGTGAGAGAGAGTGAGTGTGTGTCTGTGTGAGTGAGTGCGCGAGAGAGAGTGAGTGTGTATCTGTGTTTGTGCGCGCGAGTGTGTATCTGTGTTTGTGCGCGCGAGTGTGTATCTGTGTGTGTGTGTGTGCGTCATCCGAAATTCTCACCTAAAATGGCCATTTTTATCAGGCTCCTATGTTTAGGTTCAGTATTGTTACTCTAATAGCAAAGTAAAGGCCCTTTTATATGCAAATAAACTGCAATAACTGAACATAAATATAGGAGCCTGATAAAAATGGCCATTTTAGGTGAGAATTTCAGGCAGCACTTAAGAGGCTTTTGCATCTGAACTCTTCATAATACATATACACACCTTGCTACGTGTACTGTGTTACTGAGACTTGTTATAGCACTTGTGTATTACTGCTCTTTTGTTCGATTGCTTGTATTGTCATCATCTGTAAGTCGCTCTGGATAAACGCCTCTGATAAATGACTGAATGTACATGTATAATAAAACACGATTGGATCTAGTTCACGTTGTCCGGTTCGGTCGCTCGTTACCGGTAGAAGCGCTCGGTCTTGTAGGGCGTCAGATCCTCCTGGAGCTCGCTGAAGGCGTCTTGTATTCTCCTGCAGAGCCGCTTCATCTCCCCCAGCAGCGGCTTCTCGAAGCTCTCCGGCCGCTGCATCGCTCCTCGAGGACAACAAGCGCGTCTGATGCGGTGTTTACTGCGGCGCTGTTCACTGGAGATGCAGGCGATGCTGTTTAATTGTGCATCCGCTGAACGCGGGAGGGGAGGGGGGGTGTCACGTGATCGTGCGCGTTCAGGACCACGGACAGGGTTCCGTGCACTAGGTAATGCTCACTACTTAGGGCGCACTAGGTAATGCTCACTACTTAGGGCGCACTAGGTAGTGCACACTAGGTAATGCTCACTACTTAGGGCGCACTAGGTAATGCTTACATTTGCATTTTGCACATTTTGCATTTCAAAATTCCATACTTTTCCAGACTCAAATTCCCAAACCTCTCAGTAGATGTGTTATGTTCCTGTGGCTCAGTAGTAGAGCGTTGCGTTAGCAGCGGGTTCAATTCCCAGGGAACACACATACTGATAAAAACAAATGTATAACCTGAATGGATAAAAGCGTCTGCTAAATGCATAAATGTAAATTTGTGGCTCATATTGAACATTAATGGTTCATACACTATTTTCAGCTTTATATTTGGTATATAGTACAGTCATCTGTAAATATTTATATTTTTCAGTTTTTTTTTCATTGATATTCTTGAAGTGATAAAACATACAAGTGAACATACACCCCTAAGAATTATTATTATTATTATTTTAATAAAAAAAAATTTCATGCACACAAGAAACGTGTGCCCTCGAGAAGCTATTCTCATGTGCAGTGAATTTTGTTTGCATGTATTTTGGTATAATATAGTGTATATACTATATGTAATACATATATTAATGTAAATAGTATAATATATTAGTTTAAGTCTGAATTAAAACATTTAAGAAACTCCATATAAAAGGAATAATTGATCCACAAATGTAAAAATCTACTGATTTATATAAAAATATTCTCAATTTAATAATAAATTAATACTAAATACAAGTTAATACACCAAATATAGTGACAAACATGAGTAATCAGTCATAAAAAGGTATAAACAAATATTAAGTGAGTTAATATTTTGCTATGTATTTCTTTTAGGTATAATGTAGTATATGTAATACATATATTAATGTAAATAGTAGAATATATTAGTTTAAGTTTGAGGTAAAAATATCCTCAATTTAGTAGCTTGACTTTATTTACCCTAAATATATTAATACTCAATACATGTTAATTAGTACAAACATGACTAATCAGTCATAAAGAAGAAAAAAAACATAAAAAGGCATAATTCTATACATTTTTGTGCAAAATATGTTCTAAATGTCCTTAAAAGTTTAGGAAAATATTAATATTGTTTAGTGTATAATGTAGTATACAGTACATAATGTACTATACACTATTTTTTTAAAATTAGCAAAACAATACAATGCATTGTTTTTATTCTAAATTACACTTTTTTAATTTTCCTGTTTAGCTTCTTTGACACAATCTGTACTGTACAAAGCACTATATAACAAAAATATAAATTATAATAATATATATATGAACAAATTATTAAAAAAAGTGCAAGTGACTCGTGTTTCAGAGACATTTACAAGCTAATTTAATGCAAAAAGTACCGTGTTAAAACAATGCCGCTTTAATGTATGCAAATATTACCATGTTTCAAAGAAAACACATTAAAGGGATAGGTCACTTTGAAATTAAAATGTGGTATCTATCAGCTTACCCCAAGGGCATCCAAGATGTAGGTGTCTTTTTTTCTTCAGTAGATCCAATTTTGATGTTTTTAGGTCAAACCGTTCTAGTCTGTCAGTCATATAATGGCAGGTATAGGTCACTGTCTCTATAAGAGGGAAAAAGAACATGCACAGAGAAATCCAAATTAAACAATTCCCCATCGTAACTACACATTGATGGCCTAAGACACGAAACGAGCGGTTTGTGTGAGAAAACCAACAGTATTTATATCGTTTTTTACCTCTTGTACACAACCATGTCCAAGTGATCTGAGTGCACACACATCCGGTGTGTGACGTGTGTGTGCGCGCGCTCTGGCTCACGCTGCATTCACACGGGGCGTCGGCGTCAACGCTTGACGGAGGGCGTGTCTGAAGCGTGGTGCTGACGCGCCGTCATAGTTACAGCAACCAATCACATACTTCTCTGGTGTTGCATGAACGGGATTGGGTATTTGCATGAGGCGATCTGATTGGCTGACTCCTCCATTGGCGCTTGAAAAGTTCTGCCGCGAGCAGCGCCAGTGAAGCGACGCGACGGACCCACAATTCAGTTCGGCAACGCTTGACGTCACTCCATTCAAAGTCAACGAGGGGCGTTGACGCCGACGCCCCGTGTGAATGCAGCGTTAGTCTGCGCAAGCGCCGGAAGTGATCTCTCGCGCGTATACGTCACTCATTGCCAGAGCGCGCGCACACATACGTCACACACCGGATGTGTGTGCACTCAGATCACTTGGACATGGTTGTGTACAAGAGGTAAAAAACGATATAAATACTGTTCGTTTTCTCACACAAACCGCTCGTTTCGTGTCTTAGGCCATCAATGTGTAGTTACGATGGGGAATTGTTTAATTTGGATTTCTCTGTGCATGTTCTTTTTCCCTCTTATAGAGACAGTGACCTATACCTGCCATTATATGACTGACAGACTAGAACGGTTTGACCTAAAAACATCAAAATTGGATCTACTGAAGAAAAAAAGACACCTACATCTTGGATGCCCTTGGGGTAAGCTGATAGATACCACATTATAATTTCAAAGTGAACTATCCCTTTAATAGCACTTCATTTTATATTCATGTTTCTCACATGTGCTCCTGATGAAAGCATGCAAATGTGTGTTGAATCAGTGTGTTTATAATAATCCATAAGAGAGAGTTCAATCTATACACTTTTATTAGGCTACACACCGACAAAAGACACACTTCAGCTTTTGAGGAACAACAAAACTGTTGATTACAGTACAACGCAAACCCTAGTGCATAGGCTTCAAGTTAGTTCCGCCTGACCTCTGACCCCCAGAGTCTGTTTACAAAGCGTGAGAGTCCCTATAGAGCAAATAAACACATCTAAACGAGTCACCTCAGAACCAAACGGCATCATGGGTGCATTCCGCTTAATTCAGACCGAATGAAGCAAACGTGAATCTAAAATGCGATTATAACGAACCGTGCGTCTTCAATTCCAAAAGCTCATCTCTTCTAAAACAAACACGTGACATCATTTACCCAGCATGCCTTTGTACCGTTCAATACAAACATTCACGTTTCTCCTCCAAATCACCGTCCTACTCCTACAACACAAGCACATTTCAAACAATAAAGACGCTCAGATCTCGGTGGATTCTTAGGGGTGTGCGATATATATCGTCTGCAATAATATTGTAATTGCTGATTTAACGATGTGCAGTTTGATATTATCGAGTGATGAAGTCTAGTGGGTTAAACAGTGCACGTGTGCACTTATCACTGCCTATTAAAATGCATTAAGATCACAAAATTCAAGATATGGGGGCAGAAAATGTACATATTTATATCATTTCATATAGTTACTTAAAAAAATAAAATTGTCAAAAATCAGCATGATTACAAATGTGATATTGATTTTATAAAACAGTTAAATAAACAATAAGTTAGACTTACGTTGTTTTAGACGCCATATTTCTTGTTTTTGCTCTATTTCACCAACAGAAATGATTCCAAACACAGCTACAGCACTGTTTTGTGTCTCTGAGCAACATGACGGTGATTCGTTCCTGAATGAATCAATCGTTTAAATGATTCGATTCAGTCGCAATGAATCACTTATTAGCTAACAGTGACTTGCTGCCACCTGCTGGTGGTTTTAATATCACATTTAAAGTATCTTTTTATTATTTAAATGATTCCAAACACAGCTACAGCACTGTTTTGTGTCTCTGAGCAACATGACAGTGATTCGTTCCTTAATGAATCAATCGTTTACAACCGTTTAAATGATTCGGTTCCGCAGTGATTCGTTCCTGAATGAATCAACCGTTTAAATGATTTGGTTCCGCAGTGATTCGTTCCTGAATGAATCAACCGTTTAAATGATTCGGTTCAGCAGTGATTCGTTCCTGAATGAATCAACCGTTTAAATGATTCGGTTCCGCAGTGATTCGTTCCTGAATGAATCAACCGTTTAAATGATTTGGTTCCGCAGTGATTCGTTCCTGAATGAATCAACCGTTTAAATGATTCGGTTCCGCAGTGATTCGTTCCTGAATGAATCAACCGTTTAAATGATTCGGTTCCGCAGTGATTCGTTCCTGAATGAATCAATCGTTTAAATGATTCGGTTCCGCAGTGATTCGTTCCTGAATGAATCAATCGTTTAAATGATTCGGTTCTATCGCAATGACTTACTTATGAACAGTGACTTGCTGCCACCTACTGGTGGATTTAATATCACATTTAAAGTATATTTTTATTATTTAAATGATTCCAAACACAGCTACAGCACTGTTTTGTGTCTCTGAGCAACATGACAGTGATTCGTTCCTTAATGAATCAATCGTTTAAATGATTCGGTTCCGCAGTGATTCGTTCCTGAATGAATCAACCGTTTAAATGATTCGGTTCCGCAGTGATTCGTTCCTGAATGAATCAACCGTTTAAATGATTCGGTTCCGCAGTGATTCGTTCCTGAATGAATCAACCGTTTAAATGATTCGGTTCCGCAGTGATTCGTTCCTGAATGAATCAACCGTTTAAATGATTTGGTTCCGCAGTGATTCGTTCCTGAATGAATCAACCGTTTAAATGATTTGGTTCCGCAGTGATTCGTTCCTGAATGAATCAACCGTTTAAATGATTCGGTTCCGCAGTGATTCGTTCCTGAATGAATCAACCGTTTAAATGATTCGGTTCCGCAGTGATTCGTTCCTGAATGAATCAATCGTTTAAATGATTCGGTTCTATCGCAATGACTTACTTATGAACAGTGACTTGCTGCCACCTACTGGTGGTTTTAATATCACATTTAAAGTATCTTTTTATTATTTAAATGATTCCAAACACAGCTACAGCACTGTTTTGTGTCTCTGAGCAACATGACAGTGATTCGTTCCTTAATGAATCAATCGTTTAAATGATTCGGTTCCGCAGTGATTCGTTCCTGAATAAATCAACCGTTTAAATGATTCGGTTCCGCAGTGATTCGTTCCTGAATGAATCAACCGTTTAAATGATTTGGTTCCGCAGTGATTCGTTCCTGAATGAATCAACCGTTTAAATGATTCGGTTCAGCAGTGATTCGTTCCTGAATGAATCAACCGTTTAAATGATTCGGTTCCGCAGTGATTCGTTCCTGAATGAATCAATCGTTTAAATGATTCGGTTCTATCGCAATGACTTACTTATGAACAGTGACTTGCTGCCACCTACTGGTGGTTTTAATATCACATTTAAAGTATCTTTTTATTATTTAAATGATTCCAAACACAGCTACAGCACTGTTTTGTGTCTCTGAGCAACATGACAGTGATTCGTTCCTTAATGAATCAATCGTTTAAATGATTCGGTTCCGCAGTGATTCGTTCCTGAATGAATCAACCGTTTAAATGATTCGGTTCCGCAGTGATTCGTTCCTGAATGAATCAACCGTTTAAATGATTCGGTTCCGCAGTGATTCGTTCCTGAATGAATCAACCGTTTAAATGATTTGGTTCCGCAGTGATTCGTTCCTGAATGAATCAACCGTTTAAATGATTCGGTTCCGCAGTGATTCGTTCCTGAATGAATCAACCGTTTAAATGATTCGGTTCAGCAGTGATTCGTTCCTGAATGAAACAATCGTTTAAATGATTCGGTTCCGCAGTGATTCGTTCCTGAATGAATCAACCGTTTAAATGATTCGGTTCCGCAGTGATTCGTTCCTGAATGAATCAACCGTTTAAATGATTCGGTTCAGCAGTGATTCGTTCCTGAATGAAACAATCGTTTAAATGATTCGGTTCCGCAGTGATTCGTTCCTGAATGAATCAACCGTTTAAATGATTCGGTTCCGCAGTGATTCGTTCCTGAATGAATCAACCGTTTAAATGATTCGGTTCCGCAGTGATTCGTTCCTGAATGAATCAATCGTTTAAATGATTCGGTTCCGCAGTGATTCGTTCCTGAATGAATCAATCGTTTAAATGATTCGGTTCAATCGCAATGACTTACTTATGAACAGTGACTTGCTGCCACCTGCTGGTGGTTTTAATTTCACATTTAAAGTATCTTTTTATTATTTAAATAATTCCAAACACAGCTACAGCACTGTTTAGTGTCTCTGAGCAACATGACGGTGATTCGTTCCTGAATGAATTAACCGTTTAAATGATTCGGTTCCGCAGTGATTCGTTCCTGAATGAATCAACCGTTTAAATGATTCGGTTCCGCAGTGATTCGTTCCTGAATGAATCAACCGTTTAAATGATTCGGTTCAGCAGTGATTCGTTCCTGAATGAATCAACCGTTTAAATGATTCGGTTCCGCAGTGATTCGTTCCTGAATGAATCAACCGTTTAAATGATTCGGTTCCGCAGTGATTCGTTCCTGAATGAATCAATCGTTTAAATGATTCGGTTCCGCAGTGATTCGTTCCTGAATGAATCAATCGTTTAAATGATTCGGTTCAATCGCAATGACTCACTTATGAACAGTGACTTGCTGCCACCTGCTGGTGGTTTTAATTTCACATTTAAAGTATCTCTTTATTATTTAAATAATTCCAAACACAGCTACAGCACTGTTTTGTGTCTCTGAGCAACATGACGGTGATTCGTTCCTGAATGAATCAATCATTTAAATGATTCGGTTCAGCAGTGATTCGTTCCTGAATGAATCAATCGTTTAAATGATTCGGTTCCGCAGTGATTCGTTCCTGAATGAATCAACCGTTTAAATGATTCGGTTCAGTCGCAATGACTCACTTATTAGCTAACAGTGACTTGCTGCCACCTGCTGGTGGCTTTAATATCACATTTAAAGTATCTTTTTATTATTTAAATAATTTCAAATATCATTAATATTCAATGTTTTATGTTCTGTGTAGCTGCATTAAACAGTGTGTAAATACATCTAAATACCATTCAGATGCAACTTAATTCAACATTAATTTAGTTTATACTGATTTAATTTGTTTGGTAACAGCCTAAATGTCTTATTATTCTAACTGACTGATTAAATTTGACTCAAAACATGCACACTTTTAGAAAAAAAAGGCTTTATTAAACGTAAAAATGCCTATAAAAAGGTAAAAATCTATTTAAATTTAAATGAAAATATTAATTAATCACTGATGTGAACTGAGCACACAGAATATTAAGAATATTAAAAACTGCAGCCGTCTACGGTAGTCAGATATCAGCACAATAACACACTCGGCAAAATATCGTCTAATTATCGTTATCAAAAAAAAAAAAATTAGAGAATTTTTTTCAATATCGCACACCCCTATGTAACACTTAAAGCATTTCTCTCAGAGAGAACGTCAAAAAGTCTCAAAAACACCAACACCTGCCATCATCCACGTTATATATATACCAATCGTTTGCACATCAATAACGTTCACGTTTATAAAAGGTGATTAAATGACATACGTGTCTCGAGAAAGCATTAGTCTTGACAATATTGCACAAACAAGACATAAATAAATAAATAATCGACTTTTTCTCACCTTCAGGGGATTCTCACCACATGAAGCAAAACACCATCTCTTTACAAAAGACATGAGACGGACACATGCACATAATCACACGATGTATTTGTATGCCGCGATGGTTTCCGATCACAAATACTCTAAAAAACGAAATGTCGCTCTCTTCTGTATCGCTCGCTTGTTCTGACTTCAGTCAAATCAAATCAAAATAAATCAGGTGTGTTGCTATATTCATATCCTCATCGCATATCCTGACGAGGTTTCGTCGAACGCTGTGATATTCGTGTCGCACAAACATCGTGACGTTGTAGAAAAATATCTCCTGTTTGCACGTCGAGGTGGATTAAATGTGAAATTACACCAAAGCACTTCACAGAAGCGTCAGCAGGGGGCAGTCACTTCATTTTTTTGGGAGGGGGGGTGACATCACTTCCTGTTTCGCACATCACTTCCTGTTTCGCAGCAGATGCACCGTCAGGAAGAGTGTACTTTATAAATGGGTCAATGACGTATTTTCGGCAAATACTATAATAATATCTATTGCAGTTGTTTAAACGTTAAGAATGTTGTGTGCACATAAATTCATATTAGAATTTAAAATTAAGTGATTTTAGTGTTTTTTCATCTGGATGAAAAAAAAGAAAAAAAAAAGAAAAAAAAGTCAGGTGGTGCGACCGTGATTTATCTTAAAACGAATGCGGTTAAACGACTATCCAAAATAAAGGTTTGTTTACATACTATATGTGTCACGAATCCTGGCCATGAACTTCCAGTCACTCACCTCTAGAGGTCACTCACCCACCACATGGACTTTCACACCACACAGTCAGTCACAGATCACTCAAGGACTACATTTCCCATCATCCACTACACCAACACAGCTGTTTGCACTGATCACGCACACACCTGTTTTCCATCTCACAATCACCAGCACCCAATCACACACACACACACACACTATATAAACTATGGACTTCCTCTCACACACTGCCGAGTATTGTTAGCCCTGCTGCATACAACGCGTTTTCCCAGTATCCCTAGTTTGATTTCCTGTGTTCTGATTCCTGCCCGTGTTCCTGGTTTATTCTCTCTGCCTAGCCCTCTGGATATAGTTTGCCGATCGCCGACCCACGCTTGCCCTTGGATTATTCTTGTGTCTTGCCCATGCCATACCCGTTTGCTACTGTCCGACCCTGCCTGTATTGACCATGTATACTAATAAAAGCTTGCAGATGGATCCGCCTGTCTCACGTCTCGTCAGCCCCGTAACAATATGTATGTGTACTGTGTTTATTATGCATATATAAATACACACATGCATTATATATTTTGAAAATATTTACATGTGAATACATTTATATATAAATATATTTAATATATAAACAGCCAATTTTTCTTAAATATATACATGCATGTGTGTGTATTTATATATACATAATAAATAAACACAGTACACACTCATATTATGTAAACAAAACATTTATTTTTTAATAATTAAAACTTTATTTTGGATAAATACTTTTATTTTGGATGCGATTAATTGTTTGACATCACTACTTAAAATTAATTAATTTCCTTAACATGCATATATTTTTTTTATTTATAAGTTCTCAGTAATTAAAGTGTTTAGAAACAAAGCATTTGCATTTTTTTTATTATTTTAATTCTATAATTTTTAGAATTTTAAATTAAGTGATTTTAGTGTTTTTTCATCTAGATGAAAAAAAAAAAAAAAAAAAAAAAGGTCAGGTGGTGCGACCGTGATTTATCTTAAAATGAATGTGGTTAAACAACTATCCAAAATAAAGGTTTGTTTACATACTTTATGTATGTGTACTGTGTTTATTATGTATATATAAATACACACACACAGTATATATTTTGAAAATATTTACATGTATATATAGAAAAAGCATTTGCATTTTTCTGAGTTTTTGTAAATAATTATATGTATTTTAATTCTATATTTTTAGAACAAAAATATGATAATTATATACAAAAACTCTGCTTTTGTTTCTAAACACTAATTACTGAGAACTTATAAATAAAATAAAAATATGCATGTTAAGGAAATTAATTAATTTTAAGATAAATCACGGTCGCACCACCTGACATTCTTTTTTTTTTTAATTCATCTAGCTGGAAAAAAACACTAAAATCACTTAATTAGTTTAATATGAATTCATGTGCGCACAACATTCTTAATATTTAAACAATTGCAATAGATATTATTTAGCATTTAAAAAATCTCAAGTTTGCTTGTTGAAAATCCTTATACGTTATTGACCCACGCAGAGCAGTACGAATAAAAAAAGTGGATAAACAAACAAACAAACAGGAATTAAATCACTAAAAACATCTATGAACACAGCATCAATGGTTTCACCGCTGATCTTATTCGGTCTGCCAAAGCAAGTCCGTCCTAACAGAAATACCTACAGCGTATAGCAACAGACTGTATATTCAGTCTATCTCTTAATAAAATACACTTTATGACTGCAAGCCAAAAGCATCTAATCAGATGCCAGCTATTGAACTCCAAGGGTAAAGTCCCTGGAAGTCAGTTTAGATATTACGCCCTCAAAGTGTGACAAACATTAGCATCTTATGCAAAATAATTAGTAATGACAGTATGTTGTACAGCAATTGATTTCAGTGCCCAGTAGTACCTCTAACACTCGGAAAATGTGGCTTCCCAGATGTAGTTGTTTTCAAGTATTAGTACTGCATCTTAAAACTGGGAAAAATGCTAAAAGGACTAAGAGAGCGCGAGGAAAGCGTTGGTGGATCACTTGAGGCGCTGGGTGACGTTAGCAAGTGCTACAGCAAAAGCTTGCACAGCTGAGAAAGGGTACTGAAAGTCCAGGATGTACGCGTTCCCATCGATACGTCCGAACTGCATCACCTGCACAGAATTAAATAGGTTATGAGTTAGAAATAACATCTAAAGCAGGGGAGTCCAAACTGAGGGCCGGTGTCTTGTAGAGTTTAGCGTCTCAACTTGCCTTTGTTTAATTGGAGCTAGTGATGTAACGATTCGATTCTCTCACCATTTAACGCAATTAGATTGAAGACATTATACAGTAAATGAAAAGGTGTCCTTCTATCACGTTGTGAAATTGAAATGTAACAAAACTAACCTGAAATTTTAAAACAAACCCCAAATCAACTAAATAAGTTACACAAATAAAATAAATCGTATAAACAAAATAAGGCTAAGTGCTCAAATGAGGCAACCACTGCATTTTAATCATCATCATCCAAACAACGATGCAGCGTACATGCAGTTTTTAATTAAATTAGATGCATAATAGATGCAAAAACAGAATGGTCTGACTTTAGTTTTGTGAAACTATACATAAAACATATCTGAAGGAAACAAAAGACGAGTTTAATGAGACGCAGATTCACTCTGACAGCAGGTGGCGCTTATCCACAGCAATGATACAGTGTTTCCTTGGTTACCGCTGTAAACAAAGCGCTTATCCACAGCAATGATACAGTGTTTCCTTGGTTACAGCTGTAAACAAAACACTTATGAACAGCAATGATACAGTGTTTCCTTGGTTACAGCTGTAAACAAAGCGCTTATCCACAGCAATGATACAGTGTTTCCTTGGTTACAGCTGTAAACAAAACACTTATGAACAGCAATGATACAGTGTTTCCTTGGTTACAGCTGTAAACAAAGCGCTTATCCACAGCAATGATACAGTGTTTCCTTGGTTACAGCTGTAAACAAAGCGCTTATCCACAGCAATGATACAGTGTTTCCTGGGTTACAGCTGTAAACAAAGCGCTTATCCACAGCAATGATACAGTGTTTCCTTGGTTACCGCTGTAAACAAAGCGCTTATGAACAGCAATGATACAGTGTTTCCTTGGTTACAGCTGTAAACAAAGCGCTTATGAACAGCAATGATAGTGTTTCCTTGGTTACAGCTGTAAACAAAGCGCTTATGAACAGCAATGATAGTGTTTCCTTGGTTACAGCTGTAAACAAAGCACTTATGAACAGCAATGATACAGTGTTTCCTTGGTTACCGCTGTAAACAAAGCGCTTATGAACAGCAATGATACAGTGTTTCCTTGGTTACAGCTGTAAACAAAACACTTATGAACAGCAATGATACAGTGTTTCCTTGGTTACAGCTGTAAACAAAGCGCTTATGAACAGCAATGATACAGTGTTTCCTTGGTTACAGCTGTAAACAAAGCGCTTATGAACAGCAATGATAGTGTTTCCTTGGTTACCGCTGTAAACAAAGCGCTTATGAACAGCAATGATACAGTGTTTCCTTGGTTACAGCTGTAAACAAAGCACTTATCCACAGCAATGATACAGTGTTTCCTTGGTTACCGCTGTAAACAAAGTGCTTATGAACAGCAATGATACAGTGTTTCCTTGGTTACAGCTGTAAACAAAGTGCTTATGAACAGCAATGATACAGTGTTTCCTTGGTTACAGCTGTAAACAAAGCGCTTATGAACAGCAATGATAGTGTTTCCTTGGTTACCGCTGTAAACAAAGCGCTTATGAACAGCAATGATACAGTGTTTCCTTGGTTACAGCTGTAAACAAAGCGCTTATGAACAGCAATGATACAGTGTTTCCTTGGTTACAGCTGTAAACAAAGCACTTATCCACAGCAATGATACAGTGTTTCCTTGGTTACCGCTGTAAACAAAGTGCTTATGAACAGCAATGATACAGTGTTTCCTTGGTTACAGCTGTAAACAAAGTGCTTATGAACAGCAATGATACAGTGTTTCCTTGGTTACAGCTGTAAACAAAGCACTTATCCACAGCAATGATACAGTGTTTCCTTGGTTACCGCTGTAAACAAAGTGCTTATGAACAGCAATGATACAGTGTTTCCTTGGTTACCGCTGTAAACAAAGTGCTTATGAACAGCAATGATACAGTGTTTCCTTGGTTACAGCTGTAAACAAAGCGCTTATGAACAGCAATGATACAGTGTTTCCTTGGTTACAGCTGTAAACAAAGCACTTATCCACAGCAATGATACAGTGTTTCCTTGGTTACCGCTGTAAACAAAACACTTATGAACAGCAATGATACAGTGTTTCCTTGGTTACCGCTGTAAACAAAGTGCTTATGAACAGCAATGATACAGTGTTTCCTTGGTTACAGCTGTAAACAAAGCGCTTATGAACAGCAATGATACAGTGTTTCCTTGGTTACAGCTGTAAACAAAGCGCTTATGAACAGCAATGATACAGTGTTTCCTTGGTTACCGCTGTAAACAAAGTGCTTATGAACAGCAATGATACAGTGTTTCCTTGGTTACAGCTGTAAACAAAGTGCTTATGAACAGCAATGATAGTGTTTCCTTGGTTACAGCTGTAAACAAAGCGCTTATCCACAGCAATGATACAGTGTTTCCTTGGTTACAGCTGTAAACAAAGCGCTTATCCACAGCAATGATACAGTGTTTCCTTGGTTACAGCTGTAAACAAAGCGCTTATCCACAGCAATGATACAGTGTTTCCTTGGTTACAGCTGTAAACAAAGCGCTTATGAACAGCAATGATACAGTGTTTTCTTGGTTACAGCTGTAAACAAAGCGCTTATGAACAGCAATTATAGTGTTTCCTTGGTTACAGCTGTAAACAAAGCGCTTATGAACAGCAATTATAGTGTTTCCTTGGTTACCGCTGTAAACAAAGCGCTTATGAACAGCAATTATAGTGTTTCCTTGGTTACCGCTGTAAACAAAGCGCTTATGAACAGCAATGATACAGTGTTTCCTTGGTTACAGCTGTAAACAAAGCGCTTATGAACAGCAATGATACAGTGTTTCCTTGGTTACAGCTGTAAACAAAGCGCTTATCAACAGCAATGATACAGTGTTTCCTTGGTTACAGCTGTAAACAAAACACTTATGAACAGCAATGATACAGTGTTTCCTTGGTTACAGCTGTAAACAAAGCGCTTATGAACAGCAATGATACAGTGTTTCCTTGGTTACAGCTGTAAACAAAACACTTATGAACAGCAATGATACAGTGTTTCCTTGGTTACAGCTGTAAACAAAGCGCTTATGAACAGCAATGATAGTGTTTCCTTGGTTACAGCTGTAAACAAAGCGCTTATGAACAGCAATGATAGTGTTTCCTTGGTTACAGCTGTAAACAAAGCACTTATGAACAGCAATGATACAGTGTTTCCTTGGTTACAGCTGTAAACAAAGCGCTTATGAACAGCAATGATACAGTGTTTCCTTGGTTACAGCTGTAAACAAAGCGCTTATGAACAGCAATGATACAGTGTTTCCTTGGTTACAGCTGTAAACAAAGCGCTTATGTACAGCAGTGATACAGTGTTTCCTTGGTTACAGCTGTAAACAAAGCACTTATGAACAGCAATGATACAGTGTTTCCTTGGTTACAGCTGTAAACAAAGCGCTTATGAACAGCAATGATACAGTGTTTCCTTGGTTACAGCTGTAAACAAAGCGCTTATGAACAGCAATGATACAGTGTTTCCTTGGTTACCGCTGTAAACAAAGCGCTTATGAACAGCAATGATACAGTGTTTCCTGGGTTACCGCTGTAAACAAAGCGCTTATGAACAGCAATGATACAGTGTTTCCTGGGTTACAGCTGTAAACAAAGCGCTTATGAACAGCAATGATACAGTGTTTCCTTGGTTACCGCTGTAAACAAAGCGCTTATGAACAGCAATGATACAGTGTTTCCTTGGTTACCGCTGTAAACAAAGCGCTTATGAACAGCAATGATACAGTGTTTCCTTGGTTACAGCTGTAAACAAAACACTTATGAACAGCAATGATACAGTGTTTCCTTGGTTACAGCTGTAAACAAAGCGCTTATGAACAGCAATGATACAGTGTTTCCTTGGTTACAGCTGTAAACAAAGCGCTTATGAACAGCAATGATACAGTGTTTCCTGGGTTACAGCTGTAAACAAAGCGCTTATGAACAGCAATGATACAGTGTTTCCTTGGTTACAGCTGTAAACAAAGCGCTTATGAACAGCAATGATACAGTGTTTCCTTGATTACAGCTGTAAACAAAGCGCTTATGAACAGCAATGATACAGTGTTTCCTTGGTTACAGCTGTAAACAAAACACTTATGAACAGCAATGATACAGTGTTTCCTTGGTTACAGCTGTAAACAAAACACTTATGAACAGCAATGATACAGTGTTTCCTTGGTTACAGCTGTAAACAAAACACTTATGAACAGCAATGATACAGTGTTTCCTTGGTTACAGCTGTAAACAAAACGCTTATGAACAGCAATGATACAGTGTTTCCTTGGTTACAGCTGTAAACAAAGCGCTTATGAACAGCAATGATACAGTGTTTCCTTGGTTACAGCTGTAAACAAAACACTTATGAACAGCAATGATACAGTGTTTCCTTGGTTACAGCTGTAAACAAAGCGCTTATGAACAGCAATGATACAGTGTTTCCTGGGTTACAGCTGTAAACAAAGCGCTTATGAACAGCAATGATACAGTGTTTCCTGGGTTACAGCTGTAAACAAAGCGCTTATGAACAGCAATGATACAGTGTTTCCTGGGTTACAGCTGTAAACAAAGCGCTTATGAACAGCAATGATACAGTGTTTCCTTGGTTACAGCTGTAAACAAAACACTTATGAACAGCAATGATACAGTGTTTCCTTGGTTACAGCTGTAAACAAAACACTTATGAACAGCAATGATACAGTGTTTCCTTGGTTACAGCTGTAAACAAAGTGCTTATGAACAGCAATGATACAGTGTTTCCTGGGTTACAGCTGTAAACAAAGCGCTTATGAACAGCAATGATACAGTGTTTCCTGGGTTACAGCTGTAAACAAAGCGCTTATGAACAGCAATGATACAGTGTTTCCTTGGTTACAGCTGTAAACAAAGTGCTTATGAACAGCAATGATACAGTGTTTCCTTGGTTACAGCTGTAAACAAAGCGCTTATGAACAGCAATGATACAGTTCCCCTCAGAGATATATTCATATAAAATTCTACTCCAATTGTATCGCGATTTGTTTGGCATCTCAACTGATTTGAATCGTCACATATTTGAATCAATTTTCAACCGGCTTGCAGTTCATCGTTACATCCCTAGCTAGGACAGACCCTTAATAGTCAACGAGAAGAGGCTCGGTCAGCCAAAATTGTATTAAATGGCAGAAATTATTTTATTTTATTTAAAAATCCACAGGAACTGGCTAAGTCAAGCAGTCCGTGACGGACAGATTATTAACAGCTGGTCTTTGTGGTAATACAGTACATCCAAATACTCGCCTATCATTCATCGACCTCAAACTGGCTTATCATCTAAAATATGTTAGTAGTAGCAACTATACACGGCCGTTCAATCTAAGGTTAACCTAGAGAAGTGTGTGCTATTGAAGTGTGTGCGGAGTGTGGAATCTGAACAGTAGCTCACTGCAGGACAGATGGAGGCGCGCTCACTTACTTTTAAAATACTCTCTCATTTTTGGTCATACGGATAAGAGTAACAATCTTCTTAATCTGTGAAGACTACGTTTATTCGTGTCACTCGAAACATTGTGCTTTTGTAAAATAATGAAAGCAAACCGGATGCGATTTCTGCAGTGTTGGTCTGTGAACTTGAGCAAGAAACTCCGCGTAAACTTGCCTTACAGACATCTATAGAGAGTGAAATGTCTACTTTCAAATGAACCAATTCAAACGGAAAACAAATATACTGAGATTATCTAATCCGTATGAAAAATGCAGAGAAGACGAGTCAGTGTCGGCGACTTCTCTTAAACCGAGGACAAAAGAAAGCACTAGTTTATCAATAAATTATTAAAATGGTAATGCAGCCTCTTTACTGTTTTTCCCTGACACATTCATAATCATTACTTCTGCCGGTGCGCTGTGGCAAGCTTTATGTGTGTGCTTGAGCACTTGTTAGGCTATGTAGGCAATTAAAGGCTCATTATTATGATTTAAATGGTTTATTAATAAACGTGCGATAAGTTGACTAAAGCTTCAAATGAACGACTACTAGTCGACCAGAAAAATCTTTAGTCGAGAGCATCCCTAGTTGGAGCTAATCTTTGCAAGAGAACGGCCCTCCAGGAACAGGACTGGACACCCCTGATCTAAAGCTTTTTGCGTACCTGTCTCCCCTCGAGCTCAATCTGGAAGTTCTTTGCCGATTCCTGCGTGACTCTTCCTCCAAAGTCCAGCTGGTAGACCTGCGTGGCTTCATTCCAAAGAGGCTGTTTGTTGGCCATGACGTAGACAAACCCTTGGCTGCCGAGGCCGCGGTCTTCCTTCTCATTAGCCTTTCGGCACTTGATTTCATCCAGCTCGCAGCCTCCCGCCCGCAAGTTCCTTTTTGCTTTCCAGCTCTTTTTACTGCTCTGGCTCTGGTTCATCAGTTCGTCGCCGCTGATGAAGAGCTCCGGCTCACTCTCGGAGCTGTCCTGGAACTCGTTGGTGGTGGCCTTGCTTAGCTTTTTGGCTTTCAGCTGCTCTTTCTGGCCTTTCGGTTTCTTCTTGTCTCGACCGCCTAACCTTGGACTGGAGATGAGGGAGTTGAAGTCACCGAGGGCACGGCCCTCTTTTTTGGACTTGTTGCCTCCTTCTGGGATTGCCGGAACATTGGCTTCATCCGTCCGACTGTTGTCCAAACGCTTGCGGTTCTTCTTGCCAAACCTGTCTGCTCTTTGAGCAACCGGGCTTTCGTTGAGCGAGAGCACCTCCTGAAAGCCTTCCCCAGCCTCGGCGTTGGCCTCCGGGGGATTCTGGTGGTCTGGAGGAGGTGTAGGTAGAGGAGGTGGTTGAGCGGGAGGAGAAAGAACAGGCTTATCCAGCAGGTGGGAGGTCTTTGGTGGAAGGGATGGAGCAGGACCTGGGGGGCTTGGCATGGGTGGACAGGGATTGTAAGAACCCCACGGATGAAGAGGAATGGGAGTCACAGGCAGATTCGAACAAGAAGCTGTCCCAGGGTACATTGGTGGGAGAGGGCAGCAAGCAAGACTGGCCAAACTGGGAGGATAACCGGGTGGCAAGACCACTGCTTGGTCCTGCTGGGAGAAGGGAAGGGGAGTAACCACCTCTTTGGGAGAGGTGGGACGTGGAGAAGCTTGCAAGGAACCGCTGTAGGCCGTACTTGGTGGATAGGGCAGAGCAATCTGGTATGCTCCCGCCGGCTGGAAAGTTGCAGCGTTAGGACTCGTCGGAGATTTAGGCGAGAGGACAAATGGAAAACGGGAGACGTCCAGATGCTGTGCAGGGCTGAGGATGAGTGGGGGAGGTTTGTGGGATGCAGGAGGTCCAGAGGTGGGCAGAGTCGCCGTACGCTCTTGTGGAACCCAGATCTCTTCAGTAGCAGACGGATCCCATTGATACGGTGGTGGCCGTTTGACTGTCAAATTCACTACCTCCGTATTAAGAGCCATTTGCCTTAGAGACTGATTCAATGCCTCATCCTCTGTAAAGGCGGAGTTGATATAGTCAGCCCTTTCCCTGTTTCCACCTGCACTAGACACTCCACCGGTGCCATCCATACCGAGTAGGCTGTAGGAGGATTGGGAAGGGAGAGGCGAGGCACTGTTGGAGTGCACTATAACAGTGCTGTGAGGTGCACCACCTCCATTTGGTGGGAACTCCTGCCTAATGATTGTCCCCCCAGCTATTCCGTTACTCCCACTGCTGGCGGCCCCACCGTTACTACTGCACTGACTGCATGTATAAAGAGCCGTCTGCCCTCTTGGCTGGTAGGAAGCAGACAAAGCACTGGCTTTGGCCTTGGAGGGCAGGGTTCTTTGTGGATCCAGGATCTGAGAAACCTTCAGCGCAGCTTCCCGACTGTTCCGCCTCAAGGTAGCGTGAATCAAGCTACTGTCCAATCTCTGGCCAGGGTTCCGCCCTGCTCCGCCCTGATTGGCTGTGTCAGGGTAAGGGGGCGGGTCCCCGCTGGGTATAGAGTACCTTGGCACAGTGAGCCGGTTCAACGTGGCTGAGGCGTAGGGCAACTGCATCAGCTTCCCCTCTACAGCAGAGGAAGATGATGAGACCCTGAGGGTGGCAGAGCTTCCCGGGCCCTGCAGCGTGTAAACGTTCTGGTTGCAAACGAGTCGCGTGCGGGGACGGCACACCTCCTCCACATTTCCGCTGCTGTCAAATGTGGTGATGCGTTCGTAGCCCAGTGGGGTTTGGTACTGAGCTGCCTGTGCACCAGGTGGATACAAGGTCAGATCCCCTTTCTTTACACAAGCTTCCCCTGAGGATGAAGTACTGGAGCTGCTTCCAGAGGTGCAACTCGTAGAAACAGCAGCCGAAACTGCGACCGTGGCAGCAGAAACTGTGCCCGGGTAAGGAGGGGGAGGATTCATCTTGCTAATCTCAAGAGGGGCAGTAAAAACTAATGCATCACCCTCAGCCAGTTGTGGGGCAGAACGAGTCGTTTTAATTTTAAGCAGGA